>OX388318.1:15751423-15944853 GCA_947579605.1 Athripsodes cinereus | reverse complement strand
AAATCACAAACACGGCACACAAAATAAGAATTAACACATTGAATCTTCTTAAAGAATTTGTTAGATTAATGTAATAATGCATATTAACTTAGAGGTAATCCAAAGCAAATATTCTAAAGCTAAAACACACTTTCTAACAAAACTCACTTTCTGAGGATAAACATATGTATCTTTCTAGGAAACTAAGTTCGCAGTTTTGATAACAAACTCAATATTCATTGTTTAAAAACTTATGCTGCATATTGTGTGTATAGATGAATACAAACTAAATAATCTATAGAAAGATTAAACAAAAGCAATGTGTATCCATTGGTATTTACTGAGAGCTCACCCAGCTTACATCTTATGTCCAAAAGAACAAAATTCATTATTCTAATATTAAAATCTATTTGAATTATGTAATACATATTATAATTGAATGCACAATTAATGGACGGAACAATTGTTTTATTTCCGCTCAGATCACCTTCTATCTTTTTCTATTACATTGCTTCTAGATTTAAAATTTATGACAATTTGCAATTTAGTCAGACAAAGTATGTACTATGCAGTTACAAAATATTGGAGAGAATCTAGGAAAAAGAATGTGTATCACAGATTTTCACAAATTCAGAGAACCCTACAGATTAATTGACTATAGATCTATAACAATCAAATTGCCAAACACAGAATGTCATAATCAATGGTAATGGTTTTATAAAAAGAACTAGGTTCTTCTAATTTGGCTAATAAAAGTGGTAAAATATTGATGTTATAATTTCTACGTAGTATCTATTATAAATATATTTCTCTTTTGTTTACGACAGTTTTAAATTATATCGCATAATTTCTGAAGCAAAGGCATTTTATAAAATTTGATGATGATGATGATTCAGGCACCCTATTGGGGCAATATAGCGTGACATGATAATGGTTGCACCAAATAATAGTGACCAAGTAAAACATTAATCTTACATAGGATATATTTTAAAAGAATGGAGGGATAATTAGTAGTAAAGCTTTGCATAATAGATTCAATGAATCAACCATAATAGTAAATCCACTTCATTGATCTGTTAATGTATTACACTAAACATATATTATATGCTAACGAGAAGTAATAAATAAATAATGAATAATGAAATTTCAATGAGTGGTGAAAAATATGATGGATGTTGTTTTGGCTTCGTAAAGTGTAAAGGTTTTGTAAATTTTATGTATGATAGATAGATATATATCTCAATTACTTGAAAAATAAATATGCAATAAAAATATGACAAAGTAGCAGATAAAGAAAAATCAAACACTAGAAAATAATCTTACACTAAAGCAAATAAAAAAAATTACATGTTTTAAAAACAGGCATTGCAATAAAAAAAATAGATACAGTTGCACAAACATAAAACTACAATATGGTTCGTTGAATTTTTTTTAAATAAACAAATAGAAACAGTATAAAGCAAAAGTGGTAAGTAAAATAAAATATCACAAAAGATCTCATACAATGTTATTAATATATTTTATACCTTACACAATATAATTATATCTATGAATATTTATATAAAACTACTCGAAAATTTATTTTTTAATTTAAACTCAATTTTTTAATTAATTTTCATATTTTTATACTATTTACATTTTTTTTTTATTGAAATTTAAAAAAAATCATGTTGTTCCTAATAAAACAATTAAAAGAACATTCAAACATCAAAGATATTAAATAAATAAATGAATTTACAGACAGAGAAATGGCCGTTCCATAAAAATCAGTATTTCATAAGACTCATGGAATGTATTAATGTGACTCTAAGTGAGTAAAACAATTTGTTTTATTTCACATGTTGATTGTGAATTATAATTAGCAATTAGTAAATGATTCTCTTTTCAGGTAACACTCAATAAAAATTAATACAAAATTCTATGAAAAGGGAGGGATATTTAAACAGATCTTAAAAAGGAAAGGAAGCGCATAAAAAGGAATTGAGGTAACCATTAACAAAACTAAAATGATATTCTCACAAATTTGTCATCTGAAATATGCTATTTGTAATTTACTTACTGTAAAAATATTACTCATATTCATCATCTATTCCACAAGCCAACAACTCTTAATTTTGAGTTATTGTACACTGAAAACAATATTCAATTCTGCAAATAAAAATTTCTAAAATCTTATCTCACATATTTATTTATTATTAATTTGCATGAACAAAACAAAATATATGGTCGTTGGAAGGGACGAAGCGACTGCGAACATTGCCATAAATGGAGTGAGCATCAAACAAGTAAAAAAGTTTGTGTACTTGGGCAGCAGAATAAACCAGGACGGATGCTCCAAATCAGAAATTGTGAGCAGAATAAACCAGGCACGAATTGCCTTTAACAAAAAATCCAAAATATTAGAATCCCCTAATATTGATTTAAGCGTGAGGAAGAATCTCACTAAAGCCTTTGTGTGGAGCATTTTGCTATATGGGTGCGAAACGTGGACCATCAGCAAGAGTGAAAGCGGACGGTTAGCGGCATTTGAAATGTGGTGCTATAGACGCATGCTGAAGATTCATTGGTCGGAACACGTCGAAAACGAAGAAGTGTTAACCAGGGTTGGCGAAAAAAGGCAACTCCTCAAAAGAACCTGCCAACAACGAGCTAACTGGATTGACCACAACATCAGCCACCCAGGACTGCTCATCGCAATGCAGAGGGTAAGACCGAAGGCACAAATGGCAGAGGCCGACCGAGAGACGCCTATATGGACCAACTGAAGAGGGACATGAGCTGTGACTCATACATGGAGTTGAAGAGACTGGCGAGAGAATAGGGAGGAGTGGAGAAGAAAGACCAAACTCGTTGCAGACCAATCCAATGGATTGTAACTCATTATAGATATATATATATATATATTAAGAACATCACTCAACAGACACCTCATCCGCACAACCAACAGACTGTGCAAACTCCCTTTTGTATGAAACAGGAAAGGTGTCCCGATGCTTACGAATCGGCTTAGGCTGGTTTAAGTGCACTTTACCCATGGTACGTTCACCAATCCCACCAATTCCTGTTTCAAACTACCGTGTTCGACATCTGTTGAGCATACATGTCAGCTAACAGCAACCATCTTTATGATTGTGTTCGAGGTTGTTGACAATCTATCGTTGATTGTCAACCCGAAACACTAAATGACGCCGGAGAACGATTGTGTTCTCCTGAGAATATATATATATATAGCATGATTATTACATGCAGTTGATCCACTCACTGGCTACCTCACTCGTGGTAAGTGGCGTGATGGTATTTTGTTTATATTTTATGGTTTTTCAATAAAAAAAAAAAAAAAAAAAAAATCATCACAGTACCTTAAATTTAAGCACCCTGTACCATGTGTTAGAATTTTGAGTTATTGACTTATGGAACTGGACAATCTACATTAATTTATATGTATTTTCACAGTGCATTCTCCAATCCACAAGTGAGAACTAAAAAATATAACTCCATAAACAGCAATAAATTGCTGAAAAATAGATAGCATCCAATCGAGCATCCTATGCAATGCAGAAATAAAAAATTGCAGAAACATTTAACTGAACACTAAATGTTTCATTAAAAATTTCTCCCTTTACTTAAATGATTAAAAAAATATGATTAAAAAAATAATATAAAAATATGAGTCTAATTAGTTACTAACGCAAACTAACTACCAAGTATTGTAATATACTATACCACCAAGGCAACAGACACAAGCGGGATAGCCATGGATTTATTGCTAGTAATAAACATATTCTATGTCTCATAAAGTCATACAGAGGACAACCTGTATATTTATTAATAAGACAAAAAGGTATTATGGTTAATCCAAGTCTTGTAAATTGTCTTATAATATTTCAAGTCAAAATACATGGAATATAGAGATAGGAGAATACACTGGAAACATTAATGAAAAATTGTTACAATTGTCAATTTATTAATTTGTGTAGGAACCTAGTGCAGTATGAAGTTATGTGTCTGATTGTATCCCATGGTGGGACCACCAATTTCTAAGGATTGTCCTGAAGCAATACTATCAGGACTCTGTAGGGACGCACTGTACATGGGATTTATTGGTGTCTGACCATCTGTCTCAAACACTGTACTGTCATAGACACTGTTACTCTGAAAACATGTCATGAACAAAATTATTATTAAAATAACACTTGATGTATGAAAATGTTTACCTGAAATTGCCTTTTTATTATTTCTCAAAAGTTCTTAAGAATATTAAAATAAAAATTACACCACAAGATAGGTGACATTTTTTTAAAAATCTATTAGACACTAAAAAACTACATTTTCTTAATTTTGTAAGACTTTGGATTGAATAAAATATTTTCATGTTTTTTTTTAAAAGAGGATTTTAATGTAAAAAAATGTTACTTAATACAAAACAAAAATAAATATACTTTAAAATACAAGCCAAATATATGGTTTTGATGCATAAGTCATATATATGTTTTGGTTGATCCATGATCTGCGGACACCCTGTTTACACTAAATAGAAAATTAACTATTGGGTAAAAGATACATTCTTGTTTCCGCTGTATATTTTCAAAAGAAAATGTGTTATACCTGATAAATATAATCTGAGTCTGTCTTCAGAGAACTAAAGCTCTGCTGGTGTGGTAAGGACACCTGATCATCATCCATCACCTCGTCCATCTGTGCCTTGTATGAGAACATTATACTGGGCTGAGAGACACTAAAAACATATGCAGAATAATATAATAATAATAATATTGTTGAGATAACTGGAAGGGCAATGCGATCACTGGGATTTGTACTTCGAACGGTTTGTGATTTTCAAAACATACACGCCATATCCCTTTTGTATATTTCTCTGGTCCGTAGTCTTTTGGAATACTGTACTCCCATCTGGTCGCCTGGTTATAATGTTCATATCAATAATATTGATCGTGTGCAGCGCAAATTTCTGAGATTCATTAATTATAAACTGTGTATCCCAAGAGATGAATTAGACTATGCACAATTGCAATCACGTCTACATCTAGAGAGCTTAGCAGATAGGAGAATTATGAATGACTTAATTTTTTTGTATAGAATTGTGAATAATTGCTTTGACGTCCCTGATTTGTGTTGTCTAATAAAGTACCGGGTACCTGGACGTAGTACTAGGAGTAGAGAGCTACTTTACTATGATAACTATACCGCTAACTATGTGAGAAACACAGTGGTTCCCCGCTTACACTGCCTCGGAAATAATTTTTTGGGCGATATTGATGTGTTCAATATTAATTTTACTACTTTCAAGAATAAGATTAAGACCATGTTCAATCCATAAACTGTCTTTGAAGGTGTAAACATTTATAGGCGATAGTTTATTTTATATTATTTATTTTATTATATATTTTTAATATTATTGTTATTATTTTTAATATTATTATTATATATATTTTATAATATTATTATTATATATTTTTTTTTTGGATTAATATTGATATAGAGAATAATATTTTATTTTTATTTAAATAAATGTAATGTCGTTATCTATTTATTTTCCTTAATTTTTAGTAGTTTGAAATTATATCCATATATTTAAAAGAGTAATTATCCTATTTTGAATGAAACTATCGTATATTTACATTTTAAATTTGGTTGATTTTATTATATTTTTTATATGTATTGTTTTTTCTTATTTATTTTTTACTCAGTATATAATTTGTTATGTTTGTTTGGTAGTGTGTTGATATGGGTGATATTTTAATATTCACAACATTTTTTAACGCCATCGATACTCATGTAATAATTTATTATCTTCTTCCGCATAATTGGAATATATTGTATGTGGTTGTTGGATTTTGAGCGAAGTGTTGGTGTTTGTGTGTATTTGTGTTTCGATTATTGTTGCAAGTTCGGGAATATTGATTGATTGATATTTACGTATACTATGATACTGCTTGGCTATACATGCATGCATACTATTATTGTATGACTTATTTTGTTTTGTTTGTACTGTATTTATTTGTAATACCTGATTGAAGTGTTTTAAATAATATTTTTTTTTTTTTTTAAATAACATTTTTTTTTTTTATTGTTTGTTGTGATTTGTTGTGTTATTATGTATGCCTACACTTGCTCACACCAATTTTACTGTTTTTATTTGATAAGGTTTTTTTTATTTTTATTTTTATATACTCTTTAACTTAGCATCTGTTAATGTTTATATCTATACTAATTTGTATAATACTGAAATATTTGTTGTTGTTATAGTTTAAATTGTGCCAACCTTACTATTAAAAGGCCAGTGGGCCGTTGATGTATCAATAAATAAATAAATAAATAAATAAATAATAATACCACTTTATTCATCAAAGAAAATACATAAGCAATTGATGAGTTTATTGCTTGGAGGTAATTTTTTCCAACTGACTATAATATATATATTTACATCTACACCGAAAGGCTGAAAGAATGGAAAACCATGCTACTCTATCTTTATATACTTCTTTTGCTTCCTCCGCATTCATAAAATTTCTCATACACACCAATTTCTCTTACTCACTACACGGCCACAGCCAAAGTAATGAGTAATATTTATATTATATATGTAGAAATAATGGCATTGTTATTATATTGCAATAATAATTCTAATTATGGAAACAAGTGTAAAATAGTATTGTCAGTTGGTAAGAAACAACTAATTTATACCAGCACCAACAAAGGATTTATGTAGGTTTTATCAATAGAATATAACAAAACATATTGCAAATTACTCCTCTACAAACAAGTATTGATTATATTTTTTACACTTTCATAGCTATTTTATGATAAATGTTATCATTGTAATAAAATATGAAAAAGAAATGTGGGTCAAATGGTTTATTTTTCATCATGTTTTGCACCTAATATCTAATGTGAAAATTAATATGTGCATTTATTTCTCAACTTAAATTGAATTCAAATTTGGTAATATTGTACCGAGAGCCAAGTGGTAGACAGTGACTACCACTGTTGGATGTGTTGAATGTGTTTCAGTAGTCTGCAGTGTCCCATCAAGGTCCTGGTTAGAATCCTTATTTGTTTTTTATTAAGTTTTAGAACTTCTGTGGTGAACTTCCGCGAGTACCCTATCATTAGTTCCTTCGCGTGTTTCAACCCTATACAATTGGACCAAATTTCGTGGCTCTGGTCCATGGCCCAGTTTCTTAGACTAAGCCTGATAGTGCTAAGCGGTAATCCGCATATGGGCTCAGGACCTATTGGTGGTTCCTCAGCGCCAGTTCTAGCAAGTTCATCAGCAGCTTCATTGCCCATGACTCCACAATGCCCCGGTACCCAAACCAGCCTTACCGTGTTTTTCTCACCTAGGCGATTCAGAACCTGTATGCATTCAAAAGTTAGTTTAGATCTCACCTCTACAGAACCTAGGGCTTTAAGCGCCGCCTAGCTATCCGAGAGGATATAAATCTTTTTGTTATGATATGATCGGTGAAGGTTCATATGAGCGCACTCCATAATTGCGCTCATTTCAGCCTGGAAAACAGTAGCATATTCTCCCAAGCAGACCGATTTGCTCAACTTAGGGTGGACGCCAAAGATTCCAGATCCTGCCCGACCATCTTTTTTGGATCCATCTGTGTACCATACAATGTCTCCATCTCGAAAGGTGTAGGGATCATTCTCTCGCCATGTCTTTCTTTCGAGTATGTCTATTGTGTAGTATTTAACAAAGCTGTAAGCCACATTCATGGTATCTGTGGGCATATCCATGATGGGAGCTTTGTGGAGGTCTGAATATAATCCTCTCATTATGCTGGAGCGCCAATTGTTCCTGCCTCCCTTTGCCGCCCGTAGCAATGCCATGCGAGCCTCCTTTTGCACATGTACGTGCAATGGGCTCAAACACAACATCGCCTCTAGGGCAGTCGTGGGTGTTGAGGTCATAGCGCCCGTTGTGAGAAGACATGCAAGTCTCTGAATCTTGTTCAGGACATTTATGCATGTCTTCTGCTGAGTTTTCTTGTGCCATACCACACAGCCGTAGGTGATCATTGGTCTAACCATAGCTGTGTAGAGCCAGAGGGCTTGCCTCGGTTGAAGGCCCCATTTCAACCCAGCTAATATACTTACCATGTATGACAAAAATCTTCAATCTCACAAAATTTCTGTTAAAAATGAAAGCAACTTACCTAAAGAACTCGCTGAGGAATGTGTGATAGACAAGAGGCGTCAAGAGAGTAAAATAGAGGCAGGTGGTTACATCCACTATACATAGACCCAGTGGTAAGCCCCAATTCAAGAGACCAGCTCCCACTGCTTGTGTGCCATCCAGTAGCACCAATAGTAAGATGTAAACGTAGAAAGAAAGCTTAGCTACAATATAACAAGAAAAGTCTTAAAATCTTAAAAAATTTCAAAAGAAAATGTGTTATACCTGGTAAAAATAATCTGAGTCTGTCTTCAGAGAGCTAAAGCTATGCTGGTGTGATAAGGACACCTAATCATCATCCATCACCTTAAAAATTTAAAATATTATTACAGATACTGGTTTAGTGATGTAACGAATGTGTGATTTTGGATATTCGCGAATGCGAATGCGAATATTTGTTGCAGACATTCGCGAATGCGAATAGCGAATATTGTCTTGCTTAGATGTCTATAATATTGCTCAATCATTAAAATTTCTACCCCCCCATCACTGAATTTTCAAAATGGTATAGGAATTTTAAATATTTCTAAACTCCTCGGTTTTCTTAAAGAATATTTTCTTGCAGTACCTTTTTCTACAATGTACCAGGTAAGTATCCGGTACTTTTACCGAATATCCAATACTTTATTACCGAAATAATATTCGCAAAACATTCGCATATTTTTTTGCGAATACGAATGCGAATACTTTGAAATATGCGAATATCCGCGAATGCGAATACGAATATTCATTACATCACTATACTGGTTTGAAAGTATTTAATTCTCAAATGTTTTAAATCAGTGATGAAACAGACAGACATTTGGCCAAATACCGATACAGCAAGATGAAATTAGAAAAAAAGCTGAATATCCAGCCACTCTGGAGACTTCTTTGGCTTAGACTCTATGGGATGTTTTTTGGTTGTTGTTTTATTCAACTAAGTGTTGATTTCAATTCAATCTGGTATCTGGCTAGATAGTAAATTTTAGTTGGATAGCCTGGATATAAATTTCGTTATATTTTGAATAAATGATAAAACAAAATCTTACTTGGTAAAGCTAATCTTTCTCTTAATCTTGTCCACGGCAACAAAAGTATGCACAAGTAAACAAGAGCAAACACAGTGGATGTACAAAACCAGAAAAGCATTCCTCCATGTCCAAAGAGATCAAAGTCCTTAGATTCAATGTGAAAGCAATCATCAGGGAAAACTATCTCCAAGGTGCCTTGTGTCAGGGTGAATATTAGAGATATGAGGGAAGTGGCTACCAATACATGACGAATACTGCTTCTGCTATCCAAATGACCTGTACACACACACACACACACACACAGAGATAAATTAACAATATCATTTACAGTAGAGAATTATTAATAAATAAATAGTCAATAATAAAAATAATCTTATTATTCATTATTATTTATTACTCAGCTAACAACAACACATATTTTTCAAAACAATAAAACAAATAAATAACAATAATAATAAGTACACACAATTCACAATACTTATGCCGTATTTGTGATAAATTCTTTGCCTAATCATTATTCTTTTTTATAATATATCTCACTATAAATAATTCATTATAGGCAAGTGAAAAAGAATATTCCAGCAATACATGATAAATTTGATTTAGAAATTGAATCGTGGCTTACCAAACGCCAGTCCAAATATGACCACACTCATCTCTGTGGCAAGTAAGAAGAATCTGACTGTGATCCATAGAATCTTATCGGCTAGACCTCCAAATGGAAGGGCGGCATTCACAGTCATGGAGACCACACATCTTATAACACTTATTAGGACATTGCCCCACACCAGAGAGTAAAATGTTAGGAAGATGGGACTGCTTGTGGCTCGGAGTTTTAACTGGGCTTTGTTAAACAGAAACGCGAGGAATAACAGAAACAAAGCATTTGGTACTAGGATAACTACATCCCATATGCGAACTCTGCAAAAGAAACATTCCACATAATTCAAATAAATGAAAAAAATTATATGTACTATAAAAGTAACTGAATAATTATATAACCAACATCTTAACTTCTATAATTATACAAAAATAAAATTGTTTAGATACATTTGTTGAGTTAGTTGGATGAGACTTTTGCTTTGAAGTCTCTCTCTGTATACCAATTATATTCAATGTGTATTTCAATCTGCAACTTTGTAAAAATTCATGTAACAGAGAGATACCACTTTCAGTGTAACCTAATAATAAAAGCTGTACCATAAATTTCCCAACAAATAATTACTTACCTGGAATTAGCAAATTCCATGTAAAGCACATATTTACAAAAAGAATCCTCTTGCCCTGGTGGCAAAGTGGAATTACTCCCATAGTTACCAGCCATCGTCACAGTTTATTGTGAAGTATTAATCATCTGCAAACAATACTTTACATTACCACACTACCCTCAGACACTATCTCAAACATATTGATAAAAAAACGCACTATTACTCTTGCTTACACTTATATCTATAATTTTTAATCTATTGTTAATAACCGAATGAAAAAAACCTGTAGAATTATTACTAAATAGGTCTACTCTTTTTTTTGTAATATTTCTAGTGTCCTGTAAATGGCAGATGTTTGGAAAAATTAAGACAATTATTAACATTTACAACTTATCGATAGGGCATGACACCAGTACTGAATGTCTTATTTTTTTAATGGCACAGAGATGATAATCTGCATGTGTATTACGTGCATTTAGTCCGCTAGCTACCCCACATGTGGGAAATGCCGTGATAGTAGTAGATATAACTGAAATTTTAGAAAACAGTAGATGCAAATTCTATAATACAGGTGACAATTACATGATAATCGACTAACATAATAAGTGCCAAGGAAAACTTAAAAGCAAATGCAACAAATATATTTAAGGACCTTATAAAACGCCAAGTAACCACCAGGTATTGAAAAATATTGGCGTATGATAGATAAATATTAATAATAAAAATGTTCCATAATACACAAACTAGGATTGCCAATAGCCATCAAGGTTTGGCCTGTAAAAATCTTGAATATTATTGAAAAGCATTTATGAGATACGCAAAAATTCAATGAACACATATTTATATCGAAAACACTAATTATTATAAGATAGTAACAAAAGAGTGAACACGTTAAGACAAATTCCTAGAAATCATCGATCAAAATTCAGATAATCCAATTAAACGTAAACGAAACAAAACGAGAATTCTTTACCGATGACTATCTTCCATAACAACTTGGCTTTTGATTACAGGCTTTTTAAAGAATTAATTTTTAGTCGTCAATAGCGATTTTGTTGAAAATAATAATACACAAATTCACTCAATGGATACGCGAACGTCAAATCACGCCAAGGAGAAATTGTGAAATGTCAGAATATTTATCATAGAGAAAAATCATAGCTTCATTTTATAATTTAAGGGATATTCACACTTATTTACTTTCAATGATCACTTTGGATCCGCTATGCTCAACCTGCGGCCCGTCAATTTTTTATGGGCGGCCCTGAACACATTTATTATGATTTGTTTTAAATATTATACCTATTTTAAATTTCGTATATCTTGAGATTTATTCCTCCGTACTGCAGCTCTAATAATAATATGTACTATTATTATTCTATTTGAGTTCAATATTAAAACCTCAAAATGTTTTCTAAAAAAGAGGAGGGGGTTAATGACTTTTTACGAGTTCGTCAGTAGCCTGGGGGTAGAGTCTCGGCCTCATGAATATGAGATTTGTGATTTGATCCCAGGTGGCGTCAAACTCCCCTTTCATGACACAAACTTTTAGCTTACTTTGAAAGGTGTATAAGGTTGTATTTGGGTTTATTATAAAAATCCATGTATGTACATCTTTTTAAAAAAAAATAATGATTTTGATTGAAGGTCCTTTTACGAAAAACAAGTTTTTGAATCTCAGCATATTATAATAGACATGCAAGCTGTCTTCTCGGAAAAGATTTTTATTAATTTGTTTTAATTTTTAAAATTTTATTTTTCTTTTATTTCTTTAACGAAAATACGTCAAATTACATAGCACATGACCATGAATATTGACATGGCAGTGAAGGCACAGGATAAATATGTGTGAATAGACACGTTCACTTCCAATGAACAGAGGCCTGAGTCAACAACACACTTTCGTCTCACGTTCCCGCTCCGTTTATGGGGTGTTCACATTAGGCGAATATTTCCAGCCGAATTTCAAAATATAACGCCAGGCGAAAAAACAAAATTCGCCGTACGCCCATTGATCGTCACACCTGTTCACACAAGTCCACCGATATAGAAACGATCTGTCAGATGCGCTTTGATTTTGACACTGTTTTCAAAATGGCGTCGAGATGGAGATCGCGAAGTGTTTATTTTTAGTCGAAAATGTTATAGTAGAGGTTATAAGGCGCCTTTTAATTAAGGAAACAAACGCCACAAACCAACAAAAAAGATAACAGCTGTCACGAAGCGGGAAACATTATAAAATTTATAGGTTATAAAGCTTTTACCATAGACACAAACGCCGCGCATATCTGCGCATGTGCAAATCGTTCGATCGCCCGAGAAAGTTGGAAGGTGGTCAACTCGAGACGATATCGTTTCTACTGGTTTTTATCGTTTCAGACTAGCTGTCATTTTGTTCACACGGTTCAAATGGCTGGCGATATTTTGGTGCCCTAGCGATATTCGCCAAAGTGAGAACACCACATTAGCGTTCGGGTGCAGACGATGTTGCAAGCAAGTGTCAATTTCGTTGCTAAGATACACAATAGTTACGAAAATTAACACTTTGGCGCACCATCGTCTGCACCCGAACGCTAGCGGAGCGGGAACGTGAGACGAAAGTGTGTTGTTGACTCAGGCCTCAGCTTTGACTGGATGATCATCCAAAGTGAAACAATTTGAATGCTACTTTATATGCTTGAGTTTGGTCAAAGGGTGCACAGTCTTGTTCTTGTCTAAGTCTAGGGTGGGTTCTTCTTCTTCTTTCTGTGGCATGTCAGGTCCCCCCGACGTTGTCGATCACTCCGGCGAAAACCTCCCTGTCCTGAGCTGCTCTGAACAGGTCATCCACTGTCCGGATTCCGGTCCACTCCCTAATGTTGCGCAGCCAGGACATCTGTTTTCTGCCAACTCCCCGTCTTCCCTCTTGCCCCACAATATAAGGCGGAGGAGACGATACTTCTCCCCACGCAGCACGTGACCCAAATATGAGACCTTCCTCACTTTGACAATCGACAACAGCTCTCTTCTGGCTCTAGCTCTCCTAAGTACTTCGATGTTACTGAATTTTTCGGTCCAAGGTATACGAAGCATTCTTCGGTGTATCCACATTTCGAATGCTTCTAACCAATTCATCACGTTTACTTTCAGAGTCCATGTTTCACTCCCGTACAATAGAGCTGACCATATGTAAGCTTTAATCATTCTTTGTCGAAGTTTTAGATTTAAATTATTGTCACAGAAGAAGGGTCTCATCTTATTAAATGCAGCACGAGCAACTTCTATCCTGCATTTTACCACTGCATCTGGGTCGAGTGTATTTGTTATGATACTGCCGAGGTATTTAAACTGGTCAACCATTTCGATATTTAATCCATTTAGTCACAAAGATGATCCAGAATAATCAAGTCTTCCAAACGACATCCACTTGGTTTTAGCGACATTTATTGTCAGACCCAACTCTTCTCCAGCCGTGTCAATCTTATTTAGGAGTTCTTGGAGATCAGTTATACTTTCAGCCAATATGACTGTATCGTCAGCATATCTGATATTATTTATAACGACTCCATTGATCTTCACTCCAAGGCTAGAGTTTTCTAAAGTTCCTTGGAACACTTTGTTGGAGTACGGGTTAAACAATAGAGGTGACAGAATACAACCTTGTCGAACTCCTCTTTGTATAGCTATAGCCTCTGTATTTCCGCTTCCATATCTGATCTTTGCCGTTTGACACCAGTAGAGGTTTCTTATGAAGTTAAGGTCTTTGGAGTGAATATTACAGTCTTTGAGCATCTCCATGAGTGTCGTGTGCCTTACCCTGTCAAATGCCTTTTCGTAATCGATGAAGCATGCAAACACCTCTTTGCGTTGATCTCGACACTTCTGAAGCAGGACATTGACTGCCAATAAAGCTTCTCTGGTACCGAATGCATTGCGGAACCCGAATTGTGTGTCATCTAGATCTTGTTCGAACTTCTTTCTTATTCTGGCATGTATAATTTTAAGAAACAATTTTAATACATGGCTCATTAGGCTAATCATGCGATAATCATTGCAGGGGCCCTATTCTCCAATCTCGATTGATGGATGTCGCAATCGAGATTTTATTACTTTCGATCGATTCCTTCAAAACCCTATTCTTGAAAGTCGTATACGACAAATGTCACACGAAATCATGCGAGAATTTGTCGAGTGGTGTTTTACCACTCGAGATGAATGTCATACCAATCGACATGTCAAAAATTTATAAAAATGACCACCGTGAATCACTCAATGGTTGTTTACATTTTGCATACGGTATAAAAATAAAATAAAGTGATGCCGGATTTATAAAGTTTTTTAGTTTAAATAAAAATATAACGAAAAGTTTGATATTGATTGTGACTCCTCATATAAAAGCGCCATCTTGTACGTCACGTGCCTCCCCACACTAAAGCGCCATCTCTTGAAAAATTGTATAAATAAATGTCATTTTTCGATGACCACATACAAAAACATACAAAAAGTGCGACGTTGCCGGTAGCTTCTCGAATGTCGACCGTTTAAATCTCGAGTGGCGTCAAGAATAGGGTCGTAGACTGCCATTCGACTTTTCGTGCGAGATAATTAATCGACATATCTCATAGGTGACATTTATCAATCGAGATTGGAGAATAGGGCCCCAGTTCTTTGGGTGCTGCTTCTTAGGTAAGGTGACAAATATCGATTTCAACCAGTCTTGGAGGATAATCCCTGTGTCATAAATCTTATTAAATAACCTCAGTAGGTAGTGAATATTGTCTTCATCGATTAATTTTAATAATTCCGCAGGGATTTCGTCAGGACCACATGCTTTTCTATTAGTAGAAGTTGTGATGGCGTGTATAACTTCAGATTTGAGGATGGAGGGTCCTTCCAGCTCACCGTCAACCGTGAAGAGGGTGGGTTCACGAGAGCATAAATGTCACTCGACGTCGAGTGACCTGGGGGCCTATTCTCCAATCTCAATTGATGGATGTCGCAATCGAGATTTTATTACTTTCGATCGATTTCTTAAAAACCCTATTCTTGAAAGTCATAGACGACAAATGTCACACGATATCATGCGAGAATTTGTCGAGTGGTGTTTTACCACTCGAGATGAATGTCACACCAATCGACATGTCAAAAATTGATAAAAATGGCCGCCGTGAGTCACTCAATGGTTGTTTACATTTCGCATACGGTATAAAAATAAAATAAAGTGATGCCGGATTTATAAAGTATTTTAGTTTAAATAAAAATATAACGAAAAGTTTGATATTGATTGTGACTCCTCATATAAAAGCGCCATCTTGTACGTCACGTGCCTCCCCACACGAAAGCGCCATCTCTTGAAAATTTGTATAAATAAATGTCATTTTTCGATGACCACATACAAAAACATACAAAAAGTGCGACGTTGCCGGTAGCTTCTCGAATGTCGAGTGTCGACCGTTTAAATCTCGAGTGGCGTCAAGAATAGGGTCGTAGACTGCCATTCGACTTTTCGTGCGAGTTAATCAATCGAAATATCTCACAGGTGACATTTATCAATCGAGATTGGAGAATAGGGCCCCTGAGCGACTATGAAGTTGCAGTGAGTGGTGAATGTCACCCCGGATAATCGTGAACAACTTTGAGCGTTTTTATGACCCAAATGTCATCCTAATGGCGCCATTTTCGTAAGGTTCATTCGCGATCTGAAAAATCTGCACTAACTATTTTAATTTCTCTTCCATTCAGGGCGATAAACACCTTGCTATGCTATGATTTCGGTTGTTCGATTGATCACCCGACGACATACTGAACGAAACAGTGCGAGTCGTCGGATGACTCGCTCCGGGCGCGTGAACGGATAGAGCGTCGTCGAGTGATCACTCGGTGACTGTCTGAACGCCCCCCAGTGGTCTATGACTGAAATGACTTTGAATTATCCACATAGACTTTTATACTATATACCTAGACGGCGTACTAACCCTCAAAAGTGTGTCGAATTACACGGCACTTTTCGTTAGCTGGTTGGCAAAACATTGGTTTCTGCGGTACGTTTGCTTGACGGTTCCTCGTGTTTCGTTATAAAATCCTCGTTTATACCATATTTTATACTTTTGAATGAATGTTTTTATAATACTAAGGAGTTGTTTAGTGTTTGGTATTAATTATAATCCGGTTTTTCTTTTTATTTTAAGTTTGGTGTGGTTTTAAAATTGTATTGACTGTATACAGTAGTTCATAGTTTTAATAATAAGTTAGTACTGTAATACTAATAGTTATTTTATTGATATACTTTTTTTGCTAATCAATGAAATCTTTATCGGACTCTAAATTTATTTTAGTATATTTTAACAGATAAAATAAATAAGGATTCCCTTTATACATCTGGCCGAAGGTAGATTTAGAATTTAACAATCGGCTTCAATCAAAACCCCATTTTTGGTCGAACACTAACAATGATTGCAAAGTGCTGATAAAATTGTTTTCGTTTTATGATTTTGTATATTATTTCTGTTCACATGTATTTTCAAATGTTTTGTTAGGTATCCGAATGAATGAATAAATAAAAAAATCTTTAATTTGGTATGTACTAGGTATATGAAAACTATTTGTATGTACATTTAAAATAATTTCAATAAAGTTTATTTATTACAATGGGGCAGTTGCGGATTTTTTTTTTATTGATTAAAAATATTAAACAGCATGTAAGAATCACGAATATATGCATAATTTTATTATATTTAGCCTAGTTTTGGAGAAATCAGCATTTGAAATTTGAAAAATAATATTCCCGCAAAAACGCCATCCATTACCCTCCATCTTGTGATGACGTCACTTCATCCGAGTGTGTCTGTGGTTTTCTTTCTAGTACGGCGTTTATGTAGTTTGTTTACGTTTTTTCCGTGTTATTTTTAAATACTTCGACTCTTTTGTTTATTTATTTATTATAAGCACAAAACCTGATAATACCTACTGCATATATAAAGTATAAAAAAATGTAAATCTTTCAGAGATCAAATCTATCATCCAACACAATGCGCCACAATTAGTTTAAACAGAACAGAAATCGTCAGCTCATTATTTAAAAGAACTATTTATTATATTATCTACTATTATCGTCATAACATATTCCGGCATAGTGTTGGAACTGTCAATTCTCCATTCAGAGTTTTGTTTCGTGTTTTCCTCACATAAATTTTGGAGACCTAAGGCAGTGCTTTATTATTTAAAAATTAATATTGGCTCATAGTTTATATAAGTTAGTGTTACACATTCGATATAATTATAGTGGTTTGTAAGTGTTGTATAGACTTGAGATAAAAAATTGAAAATAGAAAACAATAGTTTAAAACTGGTATTACACATCTTTAACTGGAACAATAAAAATTTGGTTTTGTAAAGGTCAATCTGACAATTTACCAAAAGTATCTACATTAATGATGTGCGATTTTTTGTCACAAATAGAGATTTTATAGAGAATAATTTTCCATCGCATATAGTTTTCAAGATCTTCTTCTAACTGAAATCAAAACAGGGAAAAAATCATGATTCAATATGTCGTTCGTAATTAAACTAGAAACAAAAAATAGATGTTATAATAATAATAGACATTACAGCATGGTCGAAACATATCTCTAAATTCAATATAATCTCAAATACATTATCATGTCTCCTTCGTGTTTTCCCTACCTTTTATATGATTTGACAGCATGCTACGGTGCATTGTTTTTGTGTGAACTAAATTTAATAGAAAGCCAGATGCTAAAGGCAAACTTATAAAACAATCCCTTATTATTACAGTAACAAGGATTGAAGAAAACACAATACGGCGTTAGAAGAATATAAGCTCATATGTGTTGTTAAATACAAATACTTTTGAATATTGGTGTTTCAAATATAGACTATTAAATACTTTTTAAAACAATATTTAAATACAAAATAGGTACGTATTTTTCAAATAGTTTTATTAAAATCCTTTTTACAAATATATACTGAAATTATCATCGCAAACATAGCGACTAACATTGGATAAAACTTTATTTTTCTTATCGTCTCTTTTGATCACCATACACCACTTTTTCCTTTTTACCAGGTCTGTAGGCACGCAAATAAATGCTTTATTTGGAGCTGTAACCGTGGTGTCTGAGCATAGTGGCTCTATGCAATATTTATAAAATTTATTTGTAGACATTTTTAAACATAAAAATAATAATTTTGTCTGTAAAGACCGAGAAAATGCAACGAACAGCGAACATTCACTTCTCAAACAAAGTGGATAAACATGTGACCTCGAGAAATTCGAATAAAATGACGTCACATCCGCCATTGACCATCTACGTCGCGTTTTGATAGCTGTCAAATTTTAATGATTTTATATTTTATTTTTACGTATGAAAAAGTGTTTTTTATACATTTTAAACTTCAAATTATTAATATGTGACCTTCAATTTACGTATTTCAAGCATTTTCAGCAAAATCCCTCACTACCGCAACTCCCCCATTATTTCTTTCTTTAATTATTTCACAAACCACATTTACTCCACAAACATCTTTAATATTGTTTTCTATAATTTTGGAAGCAAGAGGTGACCCAGGAGCCAGGGTTGGGTCTAAATTTTATCTCCGTTGAATGGAAGTAATATAATTCTATGGTTGAATGACTAAAAATGTTAATCAAACCAATTCTAGTTCACCTGTGGTAAAGATCGAGAATTTATTCTCTGTATATATTTTCATCTATTTATCTCTTATTAAAAAGATAGCCAGTGGATCTACTGTGTAATAAATTTAGAGATCATCCTCCATGTGACATAAAAGTTAATAATATGTACATATATTTGAGATATTGGCTCAAATAGAAGCTACTACTATTACTATACCATCACGGCATATCCCACAAGTGGGGTAACCAGCGGACCAGCTGCATGTAAGAAACATGCAAGCTGCCCTCTTCGTGCCAATATAAAATCAAGACATTCATGTTGGGTGGCAAACCTCATCGCTGAATTTAAGATGTACAATGTCTTAATTTTTTCGAACACCTGCCTTTTACAGGATACTCGAAAATAGAAGCTCCAAACTCTTATTGTCCTGTAAAGACGTATTATTGTGTTATTAAATAAAGTAAAATAACATTCTACTCTGGGGGTTTTATTTTGGTAGTTTAAGTACATGAGCCAAATATATCAACAATGTAAGAATCACCTCATAAACATTGGAAAAATAAACAAAAACCATGTTGGTATTTTTTATATTACTAGACATCTCAATTGCTTTCTTAATCGATTCATTTTAATTTTTCAACTGTTACGTCTATTTTAGTTAAATAAATGCGAAAATTTCACAGCATACTCCACATTTCCCATACAAATTGCCATAGGTCTTGCCAACCAACTGTGCGAAAGAGACAATCTTTGTTTGCCTCACTTTACCGCTATGAAAAGTTACCGAGGTTCTCTGTCTAGGTATATAGTATTAAAGTCTATGATTATCCATAGACATTGTCTATTGCTCTGGGCAGCGTTCATCAGGGCTGGGTTCACGATAGCATGATTATCGCTCGACGTCGAGTGACCTGAGCGACCATGAAGTTGCAGTGAGTGGCGAATGTCACCCCGGATATCGTGAACAACTTTGAGCGTTTTATGATCCAAATGTCATTGTAATGGCGCAATTTTCGTAAAATTCATTCGCGATCTGAAAAATCTGCACTAACTTTTTTAATTTCTCTTCCATTTCACATCTTTAACTAAAAAAATATGATTTTCTATTTTGAAAAATTGTATACGACAAGAATACATCATAATTACGATTAACTTCGCAATTGTTTTGACAGCCATCATCACTCAAACGTCAAGTTAACTGTCAGAGCGATAATCACCCTGCTATGAATTCGGTTGTTCGGTTGTACGCCCGACGACATCCTGAACGCGAAAGTGCGAGTCGTCGGGTGACTCGCTCCGGGCGCGTGAACGGCTGGAGCGTCGTCGAGTGATCACTCGACGACTCTATGAACGCTGCCCATATTACGTAGTATTATATTCTCTTGTTTTTTCTATGGTCAACCATACACTGGCGTGCACGTGTATTTTGAAGCTCTGGATTTCAGATAAGATATTTGGTTAAATATTAAATATTTAGAGTTTAATTTGTTCATGTACTCTGCACATAACAGGTATTTATAATTTGATTACTAAATTGTGGATCCTGATCATCATTATTCATCGATTTATGGCCTTTTTTGTTTTCTTTGTTTCGCTATAATTTTGTGGCGTAATTTTTGGCGAATATTTTTGTTTGTATGTAAAATTTATTTCATTTCGCTGTTTTTTTTTCTGTCGAAATTTTTGCCAATAATTTAATTGTTTTTTATTTGTTTCGCTGAAATTTTTTCATACTGTAGGTACTTATTTTAGGTACCAACATGGACGAAATCCCTCCTAAACCTCCGATTCCCCCGGACCCGCCGGAGGAAAACAGGAAAAGAAAACGGAGTGACGATGCGCAATTGATACCAAAAGGGATCTCATCTGATAGTGTTTTCGAAAATAATTCGTCCCAAATTGGGAAAACAAAGGAGACACCATCTGTCTCTCACACTCCCACTATACGAGAATACTTTTACGATTCTAAGTCTGTAGGTCCGTTTACTGTTTTTGTTCAATATGCAGACACTAAAACTACTGCACCATTGCATCCTATGCAATTGGGAAAAATCCTTTTCTCCAGAAATGTACAGGGTGTCGTTAATGGGTCTATCAAATCGGAAGGTAAATATAAAGTATCAGTAGCATTCTCTTCAGCAAATCATGCCAATTCATTTTTGAAAAATGCGTTTGTTCTTTCTAACTCTCGATACAAAGCTTTCGTTCCTTCTTTCCTTTCGTACCGCATGGGTATCATAAGGGGGGTAGACGAGGATTTATCTGAGGAGGAACTAAAAAGTGCCATCTCAGCCGGAAACCCTAAAATGGATATCGTGATGGTGAGGCGCCTTGCTTATAAGGATAGACAATCAGAAACCATTTGTTGGAAACCATCCCGATCAATTGTCATCACTTTTGCCGGACAGTCTCTACCCAATCAGGTTTATATTTTTTATAGCTCGTTTAGAGTGGACCTATATGTATAACCGACGTTGCAATGCTTCAGATGCTGCAAATTCGGACATACTAGGGCAAACTGCCGCTCGGTCCAAAAATGTTTTAAGTGCGGTGAGTGCCACGCCTCTGAAGAATGCCCATCTCAAGATTTGAAATGTTTCAATTGTGGCGGTGACCATAAAGCAATTAGCCAATCATGTCCAGAGCATCGTAGACAAAAAGCAATAAAGGAAAGCATGGCAACTGAAAATTGCTCCTATATCCAAGCTGCAAAAATGCACCCCCAGAAAAAAACCCTGTTCTCGGTAATCACAGCAAATACTGGCAATAACAGTAGACCCCAAAAAAATAAGCCCGTTCCTAATCTCCAAAAACCACCTAACAAAAAAGAGCACAACTCCATACTTATGTTCCCAAATGGTAACCCTACTTACACTGCCCCTGATGGGTGCGCCATTGCCTCAGCACCCTCTGATGAAGAACATTCGTATGCCATGAACCCTACTGTCGAATCTTTAAGGGAAGACCTTAACAAAGATAACCAATTCTACCTGAAATCATTGATAACCATCTTAATTGACGCACTCTCTTCACAAACCTCTTACAATACAGGATCACTTATCTCTACGCTTCAATCCTTCCTAATCAAAAATGGCCAACACTCCTAAAAACAATTTTCCAAAAAAGACTCACAACTCACCATCTCATAGTTCTACTCGCCCCCATTCTTTAAACTTTCTCCAATGGAATTGCCGAAGTGTCTCATCTAGCAAAAATGACATCATATACCTTATTCAAAAATTTGAAATAAATATAGCAGCCCTCAGCGAAACATGGTTACAGCCACTATGGAATTTTAACATTCCCGGGTTCCATTGTTTAAGAGACGATCGTTTGGACTCAAGGGGCGGTGGAACGGCCCTCTTAATTCAGTCCCACCTCCCATTTCAAAGGATAAAAACCCCAAAAAATCCATCTATACAATTAATAGCTGCCTCAGTAAATGGAATTTCTGTCATCTCTACTTATATTCCACCCAATACAAATTTTGATGAAAACTATTGGAATTCAGTACTTCAAAACTTGCCTAAGCCCCTCCTTATTCTGGGTGACCTGAATGCGCACTCAGTTAGCTGGGGCTGCTCTAGAAATGACAGATCCGGCAATTCAATCCTTTCTTTTGCAGACTCACACAATCTATGTATTTTAAATGACGGCTCTCCAACAAGGTTTACCTCCCCTCAACAAAATGCAAGTGCGGTCGATCTATCCTTGATTTCTGATTCGATCGCAGCCTCATCCACGTGGCATGTTCTTATCGATCCTCTTTCAAGCGATCACTTTCCTATCCTGGTGAGTATTACTGAAAGAAACCAAAATCCTGAACAAAGATGTAAGGTGGGGAAAAATTATAACAAAGCAAACTGGAAAGAATTTACGTCATTGGTAGAACAAACAACATCAAGTGTCAAACCTTCTAATTCCCCTGTTGACATAGAAACAAAATATGAGAGAATTCTCTCAATCATAGAGGACTCATCTGAACCCTCTGTGCCGAATCACAAGTTGTGCAAAAAAAATCCCATATCTCCTCCGTGGTGGGACAGCGAATGTACCCAAAGTATTAAAAAAAGAAAAGAGGCAATCAAAATATTTAGGAAGGATGTAACAACCGAAAATTATATACTAACAAAACAAATTCAGGCAGAAACGCGCAGGCTCTTAAGAAAGAAAAAGAAGAAAGGATGGACAGATTTCTGTAATAGTCTTTCTCCCAACACTCATCCTTCAATCGTATGGAACTCCATACGCAGGTTTCGTTCTTCCTATCTACCTCCTAAATCTCATATACAAGACGAAGGTTATATTGATGCTTTCATAAATAAACTCGCCCCCCCACATGTACCTAATGAAACAGAAATAAGCTGGGTTTCCTCTCAGAAGAAAACTACTCCAGGTTTTCTTGATTCCCCTTTCTCTGTCGAGGAACTACTTGGCACTATAAAGATTCTGAAGAATTCCTCTCCGGGGTTGGATAACATACCATACAGTGTGTTTAAACATCTCCCGGATAATTTTTTAAAACTCCTTCTACAGTTCTACAATGACTGCTTATCAAGTGGGCTTGTGCCAGAGGCTTGGCGAAAATCTTTAATTATCCCCATCCTGAAACCTGGACGAGACCCCTCACTTGGATCCTCATATAGACCTATTGCCCTATCGTCCTGCTCTTTGAAAATTTTGGAGCATATGTTAAAAAAACGTGTTGAGTGGTATTTGGAAAATGGTGATCTTCTGTCAAGTTCCCAATTCGGGTTTCGAAAAGCCCGCTCTTGTTTAGATAACCTAAGTATTTTAACCTCAGACGTAAGAGCGGCTCTTATTAACAAGGAATATACGGTTGCATCATTTTTGGATATTGAGTCAGCTTACGATAATGTGCGCATTGATCTATTAATGACGATTCTGCAAGACTTGGGTATTCCTAGCCTTATTTTAAAACTTCTTTTTGGAATCTTCTCGCAGCGCACCATGGTTTTCAAAACTACTGATAGACTAGTCTACAGAAAAGTCTATAGAGGGCTTCCCCAGGGCTCTGTCTTGAGCCCGCTGCTTTTCAACGTCTATCTCTCAAAAATTAACTCAAATATTGGCAGAGATTGTAAACTACTACAGTATGCGGATGATATAGTTCTATATTCATCCAATAAACTCCTCTCAAAATCTATCGACGCTATGTCATCAAGCATAAACTCTCTGAATTTCTGGCTCACTTCGTTGGGTCTCTCTATCTCTCCCCAAAAAAGTCACACAATGGTTTTTACGAAATCACATAAGACCCCAACAGCAAATCTCAAATTAGAAAATAACCCCATACCATGTGTCGAACAAGTAAGATTCCTGGGGATGATTCTAGACAGAAAATTGTCTTGGCGTCATCATATAGAACATATCGTCTCTACATGTGAAAGAAATATTAATCCTCTGAGGGCTGTATGTCGAGTATGGTGGGGATGTCACCCAACTACAGTCAAACTACTGTACAACGCACTAATACGCAGTCTGCTTGATTATGGTAGCTTTTTGATGGACCCCTTGCCCAAGTATCTTCAATTAAAACTAGACCGCATACAACACAGGTGCCTGCGCATGGTGCTGGGAGCCATGTCCACCTCCCCTGTAAATGCTCTTCAAGTAGAAGCGGGAGAAATGCCCTTGAAAATAAGAAGACAGTTTTTGTCGGACAATTTCCTTGCAAAAAGAATATATCTGCTTAATCATCCTCTCATGCAATCAATCACAACATTAGGAAACAGGTTGTGTGACAGCGTGAGAGAAATTCCAAAACCTCTACTTATCAAAAGCTTAGAATCTCTCTCGGAAGAAATGGTTTCCTTACCCAAGAGAAATGTTCTACCATATTTTTCCACTCCATTTCCAGCTTTGGTACACATCCCAGAAGTCATACTGGATGGATTTAGTTTTTTCAAGTCTCATCTCAGTCTGAGTGTTTGCCAAAGTGATTTCCGCCGAATTGTTGATCGTTTTCCAACGTATACACAAATTTACACAGACGGATCCAAGCTTCCACAGTCTAACAGCTTCGGTGCATCGGTCTACATCCCAAAGTTACAAGTGCAACTTCAATTCAAAATCCCGAATCCCTGTTCCATTTTCACAGCTGAGACTGTAGCGCTTGCTGAAGCATTGAAAACAGTTGTTGATTTGAATTTGAACAAAATAGTTATATTTGTGGACTCCCGCAGCGTTCTTGACGCAGTTTTGGGACTCCCGAAGTCGTTAATACACAATTCTATTATATGTAGGGTAAAGAAATATCTTTTCGACCTCCATTTCGCATCGAAAACTGTATTGCTGGCTTGGATCCCGTCCCATCGCGCCATTGGGGGAAATGAGGTCGCTGACGAGCTGGCAAAGTCCGCCATAAATAATGGAGTGACTTCAAGCATACACGAACCGTTAATCGCTGACTTGGGCAAACAGTTCCGCGAAAGAGCTCTCACTGCGTGGCGTGAAGATTGGTCAGAGACGAGCAAACTTAAAGGTAAGTACTATCGCACGATCCAACCCGAAATTCCGAGTGCCCCGTGGTACTCAAGCGGAAGACTTAACAAAATGGAAATCTCTGTACTTTCAAGGATGAGATTGGGACATTGTGTGATCGCTACCCATCTTCATAGACTGGGGCTCGTAGAGAGCTCTCTCTGCGAGTGTGGCCAGGACGATGAGACGATTGACCATGCACTCTTTAACTGCCCAATTCGTGCTGACATAAGTTTATACGACCATATAAGAGACGTGAATCGCCCCTTTGATGTTTGCCACCTACTCTCCCTCGGGTCTAACGATGTCAATAGGCAGATTGCAAAATACATTAAAACTTACAATATCATCTTGTGACCTTATTGAAATTATAATAATGACTGACTGATATGAGATCTAACATGGGCAAAATCACCCTCTGTTGGGTGGAACGCCCACAAAAAAAAAAAAAAAAAAATTATATTCTCTTTGGCGTTCATAGAGTCGTCGAGTGATCACTCGACGACGCTCCGGCCGTTCACGCGCCCGGAGCGAGTCACCCGACGACTCGCACTTTCGCGTTCAGGATGTCGTCGGGCGTACAACCGAACAACCGAATTCATAGCAGGGTGATTATCGCTCTAACAGTTAACTTGACGTTTGAGTGATGATGGCTGTCAAAACAATTGCGAAGTTAATCGTAATTATGGTGTATTCTTGTCGTATACAATTTTTCAACATAGAAAATCATATTTTTTTAGTTAAAGAAGTGAAATGGAAGAGAAATTAAAATAGTTAGTGCAGATTTTTCAGATCGCGAATGAATCTTGCGAAAATGGCGCCATTACAATGACATTTGGATCATAAAACGCTCTAAGTTGTTCACGATATCCGGGGTGACATTCGCCACTCACTGCAACTTCATGGTCGCTCAGGTCACTCGACGTCGAGCGATATTCATGCTATCGTGAACCCAGCCCTGACGTATCAATTCTAATGTTGTCATTTCCGTCCAAGTTGCTTCAAACGACAAACAGGATTTGTTGGACCGGTATTCTGCATTGTTCGCCCGTGTCTTGCGCAAGTTCTAAGGTTGCCAGGAAGCCACTGGACTTGTAAAAAAAAAACTCATCATTTCAATAAAGATCGTACGAGCAGAGGCACAATGCTTCGTTTCAGTTTGTTTGTGTTCTGCTTCCTAGTCGCCACTGTTTCTTGTGATGATGAAGCATCCAAGGGACCAAAAGTCACCGACAAGGTAAGAACAAATCAAAGGGGTTATCAACCTTTATATTTTTATATCCTGCATGCATTTTTGATTTTGCTTTGTTGGCACCGTTTCCAAAATGTTTCCTTTGTTCAAGTCTTAAAACTCTTTGAAGAAAATGTAATTTA
This sequence comes from Athripsodes cinereus, assembly GCA_947579605.1. Taxonomy (NCBI): domain Eukaryota; kingdom Metazoa; phylum Arthropoda; class Insecta; order Trichoptera; family Leptoceridae; genus Athripsodes; species Athripsodes cinereus. The sequence continues at coordinate 15,917,936 of OX388318.1, read as the reverse complement.
ATTTGTATTAATTTTCTGTCCCTGCTTAGTACTCAGTATTTTCTAGAGGCTCTCTTTTTTAGAATTATCTTATTTTATTTGGAAGATTTTAATAGTACTATGTAGGTTTTAATGTTTTGCATCAGATAGTTGGAAACCAACTTACAAATTTTTGAGTTATTTATGGTTATCAATTATATTTGTATGTTATAAGTTTTGATTATTTGTAATTAATGAAAACAATTGTAACTACAGTTCATTAGTTATATCATTGCATATATTATAACAAGTTGCAAAAAAGGAGGGTAGGAATTATTTTCTTGTATTTATCTTCAAACAGTGCTAATTTATGCATCAGAACATCTTTTTTGTTATATTTATGAGATTAATTGAATTTGAAAAGAGTGCATCTTGGCCAATTTAAAAAAAAAAGACCGGGATTTGAAATTGCTGATATCTGCTTTGCCCTGACAACACATGCATAAATAATACTAATAATAATGTTTTTTTGTTGACCACATAAGTGATACAGTTCAACAGTCCTGTGCCTGTCGTACCTATAAAAAAAAACACTGCATCCCCATAGAATCTAAAGTAGCATTACTTTGTTTCACTTTGGATGTCAGGGTCAATGCTGTGCTGATTTTTCGTTAAAAAATAGATACCTTGTTTTTTTTTTTTTTTTTCCTTAAAAGGTCAAGGGACCTTACATCCCTTGTGTCACTGCGACCATAACCGATCTATTGTGACATCCTTCTGTGTCATATCTCACTCTCAAGACCTAGGTGCGTCATGTAGCTCACTATTTGTCTTGGTGTGAGAAGTCTCACTTTCTCAGAGTCCAGCAGTGGACCTCCGAGGATGTGACTTCGGTTGCGAGCGAGTGCGTCACAGTTACAGAGGATGTGGATGGGCGTTTCATTATCCTCTGAACAGAATCTGCAGGTTGGGGTATCTGACAATCCAATTTTTGTCATATGCTTCCTTAGTCTGCAGTGTCCTGTCAAGGTCCGGGTTAGAATCCTTATTTGATTTTTATTAAGTTTTAAAACTTCTGTGGTGAATTTCCGCGAGTACCCTGTCATCAGTTCCTTCGCGTGCTTCAACCCTATGCTGTTGGACCAAATTTCGTGGCTTTGATCCATGGCCCAGTTTTTTAGGCTAAGCCTGATAGTGCTAGACGGTAATCCGCATATAGGCTCAGGACCTATTGGTAGACTCTCAGCGCCAGTTCTAGCAAGTTCATCGGCAGCTTCGTTGCCTATGACTCCACAATGCCCCGGTACCCAAACCAGCCTTACGGCGTTATTCCCGCCCAGGCGATTTAGAACCTGTATACATTCAAAGGTTAGTTTAGATCTCACCTCTATGGAACCTAGGGCTTTAAGCGCCGCCTGGCTATCCGAAAGGATATAGATCTTTTTGTTGTGGTATGATCGGTGAAGGTTCATATGAGCACACTCCAAAATGGCGCTCATTTCTGCCTGGAAGACAGTGGCGTATTCTCCTAAGCAAACTGATTTGCTTAATTTAGGTTGGGCGCCAAAGATTCCAGACCCTGCCCGACCGTCTTTTTTGGATCCATCTGTATACCATATGATGTCGCCATCTCGAAAGGAGTAGGGATCATTTTCTCGCCAAATCTCTCTTTCAAGTATTTCTACTGTGTAATGTTTAACAAAGCTGTAAGCCACATTCATGGTATCTGAAGGCATATTCACGATGGGAGCTTTGTTGAGGTCTGAATATAATCCTCTCATTATGCTGGAGCGCCAATTGTTCTTGCCTCCCTTTGCCGCCCTTAGCAATGCCATGCGAGCCTCTTTTTGCACATGCACGTGCAATGGGCTCAGACACAACATCGCCTCTAAGGCAGTTGTGGGTGTTGAGGACATAGCGCCCGTTGTGAGAAGACATGCAAGTCTCTGAATCTTATTCAGGACATTTATGCATGTCTTCTGCTGGGTTTTTTTGTGCCATACCACACAGCCGTAGGTGACCATTGGTCTAACCATAGCTGTGTAGAGCCAGAGGGCTTGCCTCGGTTGAAGGCCCCATTTCAACCCAGCTATTCTAAAGCTCGTACCTAGAGCTATCTTTGCTTTCTTGGTGATGTGTTCCAAGTGTGGGTTCCATGTAAGCCGTTGATCCAGGATAATACCCAAATACTTAACTTCCTTGGAAAATGTTATAGTCTCCCCGAAGAGAGTTGGTGCCTTAAGTCCACCCAGCTTCCTTTTGTTGGTAAATGGGACTATAACAGTCTTGTTGGCGTTCACTGAAAGACCGTAGTCTTTACACCAGGTTTCTACCAATTTCAGGGCCTTTTGCATTTGGCTGGATACGGTGCTTTGGAATTTTCCTACAACCGTAATTACCAGATCATCTGCATAGCCCTGCGTGTTGAAATAAGCATTGTTTAGCTTCCATAAGAGACTGTCGACTACGATGGACCATTCCAGTGGTGACAAGACACCTCCTTGTGGACATCCTCTCGCAATTCGAACAGCCAGTGTTTTGTCTAACAGTGTCGTTTTGACAGTCCTATTTGACAGCATCGCCTCAATCCAGTTAAGTGTCGTTCGGTCGATGTTCCTTTCAGTCATGCTTTTAAGTATGACATCTGTTGAGGTGTTATCAAAAGCTCCCTCAATGTCTAAGAAAGCACATAGGGCAATTTCTTTATCCTCTATGGCTTTTTCCAGTCTGTCTGTTAGTTCAAAATAGATAGATAGATACCTACTTGAAATTAAAACAAATAAATAAAATTTTCGATTATATTCAATATACATGATTTAGGTGTAACTTTTTACTGTCCATTGGATTTTATTTCACACGTTGGCAATATTTGGTGCATAGTATCGAGAATACTGGGTTTTTACTTTGAAAGTTTGTAGGGCATTTTTTTTATTTATTATTCGAAAACAGTAAATTTTTTTTTTTTAAAAGATATATCTGGGTTTTTGTTATAAACCCAAATACAACCTTATACACCTTTCACACTAAGCTAAAAGCTTGTGCCGTGAAAGGGGAATTTGCCGGCACCTGGGATCGAACCACGGACCCCTTGTTCTGGAGGCCGAGACTCTACCTCCAGGCTACCGACGAACTCAAAATACAAACAAAAGAACAGCATCATGAAATATATTGCCCCTTAGACTAAGGTCTGTTCTGGGGCAATACAAAACAATACTACTCTTACATGTACACCTGATTAAAATAAATAAAAACAATTTAAAAAAAATGTAGATACATCATAAGTGCGTCAAGTCATTTAGATACATTAAAATACTGTATGTCTCTCAGGTAAAAAATGTTTTAGAATATTGTTCATCAATTTGAAGTCCAGATTTGAAGTGCATAAAAATAAGTTAGTTAGAGTTGATCATATTTTTCTCAGACACTTTGATTTTAAAATGGGATCAAATCTTATGGTATTATGTAAGATAATGTACGACAAATACGCTGCTTAGAGCAGCGGTCGCCAAAGTGGTGGTCTGCGGAAAAACTGCGCTAGTTTGCAGAAAAATGTGGAATATATTTACTCATCATGTTAAGTTATGTTTCATTTTATTAACTAGGTACATTTTATGTGTTCTTGGATCACAATTTTTTTTTATAAATATATTTAATGCAATTTAATACAATTTAAATATCCTGTAAAAAGTAGATCTCTCACTTTTATCTGCCTTTTATAGGACACTCGAGTACTTGCAGATAAAAGTGAGAGTAGAAAAAAGTTTAGATTTATTACTGTAAATTGATTACATATTTAAAATGTCTTACAAATATATTTCATTATTGTATTTTCACTGTAAATTGGTTACAGGATCAATTGTATTTTGATGCACACGACAATATGTTTTGAAATGTAAGTTTAAATTGAATGATTAATGTGAAGTATGTAATCATATTTAATCAATTTAATAGAGAATATGAACTGTTTTGCAACTTGGCAATTCCCATATTTATTCTTACGTTATATCTCATTAGATTTATCATTCAAGTAGAACTAAGATAATGACCACTTTAGTCCATAGTACTGAATAAGTAAATGTCAATATAAGAACATTACTATGCATAATAGTTTCCATCGTTTCGGAAGCCTAATATCCCCTTCAAGTAACTAGCGATACTGCATGGAGAAGAAGGCATATTCCCATTTCTTCCCTTCCCTTTTTGCACCAAATTTTTTGGTGTGTGGCCGCTAAATCTAGAGTGCTCCCTCGGGGCAGCATTTCTCGCTTTAATGTGACATTAAATCCTGTTTGTGCATGTGTGTGTCGTTATGGAGATACATATCTCCAGGTACGGCACGAGGTATGTGGCGGGTGCTGCTCTTTTAAAAAAAGTACGTATATCCCCAATACGTTCAATGTAATCTGCTGGGTACCCCACTAAGGGATGGTATAGATAGATAATTCAATGTATAGAGGGAAAATTGATCACTGTATTGCAATAGCTTTCAAAACTCAAACATTCCATGTCTGGAAAAATTGATTAGTACTATTTATTACTGACATTTACTACTACTACTACTATACCATCACGGCATATCCCACAAGTGGGGTAGCCAGCAGATCAGCTGCATGTAAGAAACATGCAAACTGTCCTCTTCGTGCCAATATAAAATCAAGACATTCAGGATGGGTGGCAAGCCTCATCGCTGAATTATTACTGACATTTCTCCATATAAAACTGGCTAAAGACCTAGTAAGCTTATTTTTATCAAACTATATTTTCTCATTCTTTCAAATCAGATCAGAACTGTCATTTAATATTCAACTTTTTACAAGACAAGGAAAATTTTTTTTTAAAAGTTATTTTAGAAGGATTAACTATGTAACAGTTACGAGACATTTTGAATGTTTTTTAAGTATTCTACAATGCACATCCGTTACTTGATTATTAAAATCGCGATCGATCGGTAAACCTATACCATTGACGAGCGATATAATTATATCGCTCGTCAATGGTATGTATAGGTTTACCGAAATCAATCGCGATTTTAATAATCAAGTAATGGATGTGCATTGTAGAATACTTAAAAAACATTCAAAAAGGAAAATTTATGATAAAAACTATAAAGTTTCAATTAGATTTTGTAAATATATATCTTTTACTCAAAATTATTGACTTATGGAACTGATTTAATTCAAAACAGTTTATAGACATAATTTAATTTTCAATTTAAATAACTAATTATAATGTAAGGCATTTGTATTATCTTAAATACTCATTACTTTTATCAAGACAGGTACTTATTGGAGTTCATGACAGTTCTCACCTTTGTTGAAGTAATTAATGATAAATCTGTGCTTGATAAATATCATGTAGCACAACAACGGTGATTATATTATATTTCTAATGAGTCTTGTTCAGTCAATAATAGGAATGTCAATTTATTTTTCTGATCAGAACCCCTAGACAAACATACACTTGGCAATCGACTACAAACGAATTTTCGACAATAATTGCAACAATAACGCATAATTATACGGTACATGTAGGTAGATTGTCGAAAAGTTCGCAAGTAGTCGATCGCTAAGTACGGTTTGTCTACGGCCTCTGATACCTACATCTAGTGTTGTGGAATTCTCAAGAAATTATTTTTCGAGAAAATTACCGATTACTGAGAAATTTCTCAGTAAATTTCTCAAAGTAGATAATTTTTGGAGAATTATGGTGTATTTTGAGGCAGATATATTTTTTTTTGATCATTTTTACAATAATCAATAGCATTTTTACAATGATCAATAAGAATTCTCGTTCTCAAGAAATTTCTTTGGAGAATTTTCTCTACTCACATCTCTACCTACATCTATCACTAAATAAAGGCCAAAAAATAACTATCATCTGTATTAAGTTTTTGTAATTCACTTGATTCCGGGTGCATTGGTATGAAATAAAACAGTAGAAAGAATAAAAAGCTTTAATTAAACTTTCATAATAAAAATAAATTGGGCATAGTCTAAGTCTTGTATGTGTTAAATTTAATTGTAGATGCTATGTTGAAGGAAATTGAACCCGAGACTCACATTGTCTAAAAAAAATTGATAATAAGCTCCTGAAAAATTGTCTTCCAGCATTTTATACCAATTCTAATTTAAAATCATTAGGTACTAAACAATAGGGATAGAACTGACCCACTTGATAAACATGGAATATACACATTGAAATGTGATGATTGCGATGCATCTTATATTGGAATGACGACAAGAGAGTTTAGAACACATATTAGGGAACACAAACTTAGTCTTAATAATAATAATTATTCGGAATTCGCAAATCATATTGTTGAAACAAATCAAAACTTAAACTCAAATATTAAATTTAAACATGCAAATATAACAATATAGAAAGTTAGCATCACTAGAAACATTAGAAATAAATAAAAATATAGTCAATAAAATTATAAATTCGTATAAATCCCCTCTCCTGTCTTCATTTACCATTCTGCAATCACCATCCCGACCTACCATTCCACTATAGCCCCACCCTCTCCTGACAATATTATTTATATCCCATCCCATACGCCTAACCTTATCCATATCCTAAAAACAACCACCTTCCACCTTACTGCACAATCCCACCCCCTATATTTTTATTATATTTGTTTTCATGCTTGCTAATTAGTTTTAGATAAACGCTCCATCACCGCAGTAGCGAAAAAAAGCTCACAAAATATAATAATTATTCTTATTTCATTTTACGGCAATGCACCCGCAATCGAGCGAATTATGGATATAATAATTAATACATAGTCAAATAAAACATTCTTTAATAAAAGAAAATAAAATAATAATAAACATAAATAAATGAATAATAAGACTATTACCTGTAAATTAACAAAAAACAACATTTAATGTCCTCATTGCAGGATGATTGCAGGTCTTTTATATCTAACCCAAAATACTCCATAAAAACAAAATTACTCTAACTACTGTCAAACTAAAGTTCCAAATACAAATAAATAAATTTAAGAAAATCACTCGTATGAGTAGGTGGTTTTCTTTACATGCAGTTTTATAAAACTCCGCATAAAGATTATTGTCATATTTTGAAAATGTCTAATGATAGTTGGCCAGGAAGAGCACTGTCCTTACATCCACAAGTTTTCGGATGACCTGAACATGCCTCTTCCACAATACACTGTTCCTATGACAACTACATCATAGCACTGGAAATGTCATGGAAAGAGGTGACTCGATTGGCACAAAGACTCTGAATGGAGGAGGCTGGTTTTTGTCCTATGTTTCTGAGAGGAACAATGAAGTACAAAGTGTAGTGAGTAGTACTGTTACTCATTGCTTCATAGAATTAGAATATGTTAAGTTAGTTAGAAGTAATTGATTAACAAACAATTTCAGCAATCACTTTGTAACATCCTGTTGACTGTGTGGACATCTCATCTTCTCTGTGCCAATCACAAGTTGTTAGCTAAATTACTGTTGGTAATTGAATTCACTCAGCAAAGGGGTCACTGGCTTCTGAAACCAGTATTGTATTGTACTGCCTAATACAAATATAAGGCCGTTATCGTCTAGTGGTTAGGACCCTACATTGTGTACCGCCTAATCAATTTTCCATGTCATCTTTGTTCAACTATTCTTTCCAACAACAATTCAACACATCTTGTTTACATCTAGCAAACATAATATACGTACAGAGTTGGACACCAAAATAATCAAAAATTTTCCCTAGGTCAATCGTTAATCTGTTAACAAAAAATTTAACATTGTTGTATTAAATTATTTTTTTTCTGAAAGTAACTGAATGTATAATTAAATTACTCAAAAAGTTTGCTATTGGCAGATATAGAAATTTTAAAATCCATTTTATTAATTGTGTTGAGAAATTTTAGGACCAGGGGGGCTTATGTGGTGTTCTCACTTTGGCGAATATCGCTAGGGCACCAAAATATCGCCAGCCATTTGAACCGTGTGAACAAAATGACAGCTAGTCTGAAACGATAAAAACCAGTAGAAACGATATCGTCTCGAGTTGACCACCTTCCAACTTTCTCGGCCGATTGAACGATTTGCACATGCGCAGATATGCGCGGCGTTTGTATCTATGGTAAAAGCTTTATAACCTATAAATTTTATAATGTTTCCCGCTTCGTGACAGCTGTTATCTTTTTTGTTGGCTTGTGGCGTTTGTTTCCTTAGTTAAAAGGCGCCTTATAACCTCTACTATAACATTTTCGACTAAAAATAAACACTTCGCGATCTCCATCTCGACGCCATTTTGAAAACAGTGTCAAAATCAAAGCGCATCTGACAGATCGTTTCTATATCGGTGGACTTGTGTGAACAGGTGTGACGATCAATGGGCGTACGGCGAATTTTGTTTTTTCGCCTGGCGTTATATTTTGAAATTCGGCTGGCGATATTCGCCAAATGTGAACACCCCATTAGAAATTTGTAATTCTGTTTTATTCAGTGTTAATTATATCACATTAAACGTATTCAATTTAGGTATGCCACCCGTCCCGAATGTCTTATTTTTTATAGCAAAGATATGTTGACCTACCTACTGGCTATCCCATAGAAAGGTTTCATTCAAAATAAATTTATGATATGGTATTAGAAATATTAGGAAGCAAAGACTTGAACAAAAGCTTTTTTTAGCAGAAAGATTTCAGAAGTTCACCACTTTTTAAATTTGTTAATTAACAATTAAAATGGTTAATATTCAGCTCTGGATAATGTGTGTAATATCTACCAATGTACATACTGTATCTATGTCATACAATTTATTATCTTTATTGTTATGTATATACATATGTGGTTTTAATGTTTTAAATCAAGTTTTATTATAATCTCTTTGACAACCAACTTGAAATATTATTCACCTTTAAATATAATAGAATGTTCCATCACAGAAATGTTCATGCAATGATACGTACCTAACATCACACACACTTGAGAATTTATTATATCAATTTACATAAGAATTTTATTGGTTTTCTGTTTTTGAATGAAACAGAAAAACTTGTCGATATACGTTTTAGATGTATAGTATTGTTCTTTATTTATCATATAAGTAGGCACATACCTGATTGATTTATTAAATTTATTTAAGCCTTAATTTTATTCAATTAGACTGTATGCTAAAATTTTGTAAATAGTAGATTTTTTTGTTTAACAGGTATGGTTTGATATAACGATTGGTGGTCAACCCGCTGGCCGTATTGAGATTGGTGTGTTTGGCAAGACTGTCCCTCGCACAGCTCAGAACTTCATTGAATTGGCCAAGAAAGAGCAAGGAGAGGGATACAAGGGCAGCAAATTCCACAGAGTCATCAAAGATTTTATGATCCAGGGTGGTGACTTCACTAAGGGTGATGGAACTGGAGGTCTGAATCACTTTGTGAACTAATCTTCTTATTGACTTTCATTCAGATCATTTGGTTGTTTACACTCTTATCTAGTTAGCTTTGTTAGTTCCTTGAAGCCCCTGACAAAGAATTAGTGTTTTGAATTAAGTTTTCCAATGTCCTGTGAAAGGTAGGTGCTCGAAAATCTTAAATTCAAAGATGAAAGTGGCCATCCATCTTGAATGTCTTGATTTTTGTGGTTTACTATGTGCAGCTGGCCTACCCCACTAGTGGGATGTACCGTGATGGTATAGTAGTAGTTGTAGCTTTGTCAAAAAATGACAATATTACGTATAACACTGTCTTCTTATTAAAATATAAAATTTACAAAGCACACAGATAATTTATATTTTGCTATAGGTACTTTACTGCAATTCAGTTCATTGATAACAGGACTGATCAAACTGATATTTGTACGTTTTTTTTACAGTAAGATATTCAACCTAACCGTTTGTTTGTTTAGGTCGCAGCATCTATGGAGAACGTTTTGCTGATGAGAACTTCAAGTTGAAGCACTTTGGAGCTGGATGGTTATCCATGGCTAATGCTGGCAAAGACACCAACGGATCCCAATTCTTCATCACGGTGAAGGCTACACCATGGTTAGATGGTAGACATGTCGTATTTGGAAAAGTCATCTCTGGCATGGATATTGTCCGTAAAATTGAAAGCACTAACACAGATGCACGTGATAAACCTTCTGCAGATGTTGTCATTGCTGACTGTGGCTCAGAACCAGTTGCAGAGCCTTTCGGTGTCGCTAAAACCGATGCCGCTTAATATTCCAGTGAATTGTATGCGCTGTGCAGATCTGCCATGCAGAGTTTTATCATAGCTTATTTTAAAGCTCAAATAGAAGAGGTACAATTTAAAATAATAAGTAATAAAATTTTATAAACATTATTGTAGTTTTATTTTATTTACAAAAAAAGGAATGTAAAAGTATAAAATGAATTATCAATCAATCAATACTGTTTTTTGATTGACTAGTGATTTCTGACTAGCTTCTATACTGTAAAAAAATTGCGACAGTATGTTAAATACAGAAGTGTATCCGACCTGTTAGTCAAACCTCCTGCACTGCAATATTGAGTAACTGATTACTGTGTAATTATCAATACTTCAGACTAGCTAACACAATTTTCTCTTTTTGGACTATTGCAATCGACATCAGTGGAAGAAACATTAGAATTATTTGTTTTTACTGACAGTGACTGATGCATTTTATTTTCTGCTGTAGAATGTCTCTTCTCATGTTTAACTCTATCAGACTTCTGTTTAAATGAAACTCCACAAACATTGCATACGTGAGATTTTTCCTTATAGTGTGTTAGCATGTGTCTTGTGAGATGACTGTTCCTGGTCATTCTCGCACCGCACAACATGCACACGTATCCCTTTTCACCCGAATGTGTTTTAAGATGTTGAGTGAGATCTGCTCGCATTATAAAAGCTCTGTTGCAGATGTTGCATGCAAATTTTTTTTCCCCAGTGTGTTTCCTGGAAGAACAGATATACATATTAATTTTTTAAATAACTATACTTTTCAGTAAAGAAGTTTTATACTGTTCGGGCTATGGGCGTCATGACCCTGAGATACTCAAATCAGGGATAGTGTGGGTAACCCATCAACATCTCTATTTATCTTCAGATAGTTACAAAAATATAAACAATTACAGATTCATCATCAGAAAGCTGTCGAGCCTTTTGCAACTAAAATTATAAAACATCTTCGAACAATCAATATTTACCTTATATGATATTGTAGATGTCCTGTAGTCCTAAAATTCTGTCCACAGATGTAACAGGGGTAAGGCAGGGATCCTGTGTGTATCCTGGAGTGCGCCGCCAAGCCAGAATACTGAGCAAACGATTTCCCACAGACAGAGCACACCAATGGTTTTTCTCCTGAATGAGTCCTTGTATGCACCTTGAGGCTCTGTGCTAAAGTGAAAGAACGTCCACATATGTTGCAGGAATGAGGACGCTCTCCCGTATGGGTTCTCATGTGCATCCGAAGACGAAATCTACAAAATATATAAAATTAAATATAATTTATTTTGCTTATGTTAAAATTTTCAGTAATGTCCATATTAACTTTTAAGTTATCTACCCATTGTGTATTGGAATAAAAACTCGCGAAATAATGTTAATTTTATTAAATTATAATTTTATTACATATTGTCTAAAACCTCAAATTTTATACAGGGAATGGATTGTATATTTATTTATTCAGATATTCACGGCCGAAGCCTTTTACATGTAAAAAATTTAGTATAGGTACATATCGTCGTTGCATATTCAAAAAGGAACATGTGAATTCATAAATGTTTTGACATTTCCAGAAAAAACTGCTCATAATTACATCATAACCATTTTATAAAGTGATTCTTAGTATCAAATATTAAAATTCAATACTTAAAGAATAATATCACGTGCCAATAAAAATTCCAAACTACAATTTTAATGCCTTAATGAACAGTTTTAAAAGAGTATGCCTAAATAAAAATGTGCGCACATGTCTCTTTTTGAATATGCAACGACGATATAATACATGCATACAAAAAGCATATCTAGTCTATTTGGACGTGTACCTAAATTTAAGATGTTTTTTTTATAAATTTCGATTTTGTATTTATTTTCAACACTGGATTGAAAATAATATAACATGTCATCACAAGACTAACGTGGTTATGGGCGAGAATCCTCACATTCCCGGCCTACTTCCCCTTATTGTGAGGGTGTATTTCATCTTCATTATTCAAAAAAGTAATTACATTGGGCAACTAACACACCTGGTAGACATAATTTTTCCACAAGTGGAACACTGTTCCTTGTTTTGTTTTTTATCATGGAGCTTTTTCTCTTTAAGTTCTTTTTTATCTGTTAGAGAGTCAACTAAATCATTCACCCCAATATCCTTGTCACTATAGGTGCAAATATCATTCATTTTAATTTCTTTTTTTAAACTTAATGTCATTTGTTTCACGATATTGTCACCATTTTCTACTTCTGTCATATTGTCAAGTATTGTTCTATTGTCTGATCTCTTCAGTCCTTTTCTTTTCAATTTCTTTTGAGGTTCTTCATCTCTCTTTTTGTTTTTATGTAACACCTCTACTGCAATAACTGGTAAGGGTAGGATCTTATCTTTGAGAAGATGTTCTTGCTTTCTAAGCTTTGTATCAGAATCTTCACATAGTGTTTTAAATTGGTAAGATATGTTCAGTTTGTCAACACAAGTGATACATATTTTTGAAGGCAAATTATCATCTGGTAAAACCTAAAAATCATCATAAATATGACTAAATAAAAAGTGATAAGAGAGCATTTTCTTATCAACAATTCTGTGTTCTATTTACTCACTTTAACAGATGCACAACACATGATTTTTTCTGCGAGAGGAACTTCATTTTCATCTTCAAACAGGGATAACAGATCTCCATTGCACAAACATACCCTGCAAACTAACTCTTTCATGATCTCTGTCTTAAGACGCTAAAATATGCTTTCAGCAATTTTCAGTGCCGATATTAATAATGATTAAATTACGATACATAACTTCTTTTACATTATTTTATTAGATTACACTGCCTTACAAACTTCGTAATAAATAATTTTGACAACCGCCTTCCCGCTTTTGCACAGATAAAAAATGAAAACAAACATAGAAGTATATCTTTGCCATAGAATAATAAATATTTACTTTGAATTCTGAGTTGGCAACACTGCAGAGAAGCAAGTTCTCGACCATTCAACTTTGTTTTACATAACCTTAAAATTTTCATGCTGTCGCTGTGTTGGGTGAAGGGTGAGAATCCGTGTATTTAGTGCACATTTTTTTTAAAAGTGTCTTGTTCTTATCAAATCATCTAAATGAATTCAATTTACAAGCTTGGTCGAGGTTTAACCTTTCAATTAAAGTTGTACAATGTTTCACCCTGTTTCATGTTTCAGCAGAATCGATGTAAGTTTTGTTTTTATTTATTATTCTTAGTATTCTTATATATATTATGATCTTTATATTATTTCATTTTGTTTATTTATCCATATTTCATTATGAAACGACTGTTTAAAGAAAATTTAAACTACTTTCGAATACCAATCTTTGTTCCATGGAGCACCCACCAAAGAAGAAACTTTCGCAGTTTAGCGGCCCCACCCGTTGTCGAGTAGGTGCGTTGTTGAACAGTGAACCACCCTTTTTTCTAAGTCATATAACTTGCTAGAAAATAAAGCCAAGAATTTCGTTTTGGTGTCAACGTTCAGGTATTTTCTTACGGTTTCCCAGTTATTGGTTACAGAAAGCCAGAACAACAAACTAAGACACATAAAGAAGGTTTTATAAAAAATTCAATTTGGCTCACTGTGTACTATGGGTAGTTTACACTGAACCACCCTTATTTCAACAGTGAACTATAATTTTATACTATACTATACCCTCACGCCATGTCCCAGGAGGGGTAGGCAGAGAGAATGGAACGCCATATAGATCTATCCTTACATACTTCTTTCGCTACCTCTACATTCATCCAGTTTCTCATACATGCACGCCGATTTCTCTTACTCAGCACGCGTCCGTCCTTAAGAATTTGGTCCACGTGATCAAGCCACGTGGTTCTTGGACGTCCGCGCTTCCTCACACCCCTTCTTTCAGATAAATACATCCTCTTCGTCATCCTTTCATCTTGCATTCGCTCAACATGTCCAAACCATCTCAACTTGTTTACACACATTCTGTCCACAACACTCCTCTCACATCCGCTCATTCTCCTGATATCCTCATTCTTCACTCTATCTCGCAACGTTTTACCAACCATTCTTATCAGTGAACGCATCTCCACAGCATTTATTCCAATTTTATCGCCAATAAAAAAATGCTTATTTGCCAAAAGAAACCATGCAATTTTTGATAACATATTTTATTATTGCTATAAAAAGTACAAATAATAGTAATTACCTACTCAACAAGGCTAAAGTTATCATATAAACCTCTTTAGATATTTGACAATCAGCTAATAAAAAGTTTTAATTTTTTACCTACCAGTTTAAAAACTGCAAAAAAATAACAACAAAATGCGTCAAAATTAATTATTCACGCCATATTTAGTAAAGATAAGTTCATGTTAAAGGAATATTTAATCAGAAGTTATGTACCTGTTAAGATGATCTTTAAATTTTAGGTATGAAACGCAATATAAACATGTCGGTCGGTGGATGGCGCTGGTAGTAGCTGCCTGAAACCTCTGACGTCTCATTTTTCAAAATTAAATAATTATTATTATCTTAAAATTGTTCAAATTAACAAAATTTTAATACATTTTTTTTAGTTTCAACAGTTTCATAAAGTAAAATTTTTGGGTGTTATTATTTTTAAACTAGTTAAAAATTTCAAATTTAAAAATGTGAATCAGTGAATAATATTTGTGACAATTAATAATACCTTCAATTGGAACTCACATAAAATTCTCGAATTTTAATCAAATTTGTGACAAAAGTGTTTTTAAAATTTTATAATAGTAAAATAAAAATAATAAGCGCCCTTGAGACGGTCTAGGGACTGTTAAACGGCGTTAAAACAAAAATCATCCATAATCATCATCATTCATTATCACTTTCTGTCTCCAGAATCTTCGCAATGTAATAAACAACCCTTTTTTAAGATTGCAGCTATACAATGATATGTTCATCAATCATTGACTTATGCTGTAAATCAGGAAAATATTAATCTGTAATTTGGTCATCTTCTTCACTCGTGTCACTGTCTTCGTCTTGTACAACCCGTCTTTTATTGTTCCTCTTATAATCTACTTGTCGATGGAAGCATTTCATTTACACAGTCTTGTAGAACTTTTATGTAGACCTTTTCTATTTAATGCAGCAGTACGTTCCTCAGCTATTCTTTTTTGGGGCGTCCATTGCTATCACGCTTTAGCCCAGTTTTCTACCTTTCCATTTGTTGGAACGAGGACCAGCTTTTAGCATAGGACGGAACATTAGTGCAGTGATGATATGCTCCGACTTTGCTCGATGATTTTCATCTTGTAGGATACGGAATTTTACAGGTTATTGCTGCCATCTTAATGGAGGTACCACTTTCTACCATTCTTAAAGCTGACATCATATCATCTTTTTTGTGTTTTCCTATTTATTAGTCTTGGCATCCTAAAACAAACCTAAAATGTTATTGGTTAAAAAATAGGTTGTACACTAAATTGAAGAGGGTAAGGAAGCCCAATCGGTCAATTTGCCAACATTGCAGTTTTTCGAATATGGCAGTGGTTCACTGTATCTGGTTGGTTCACTATTCAACAACCGACCCTACTTTTTTCCATAGAAAAAGTAGTATTTAAAAAATTGTTGCCATATGTAGAATTATTTTTTGGTCGTCAAATTTTGGAAAAATCTTTTTTATAGAAAAAAAATCGCAACCATGAAACTTGAGCGGCCCCACCCGTTGTCAAGTAATATGTACGGAACTTTAAGAAACTTATATTTAGAGTAGATTTTATTTTTATTTTATTTTAGTGCTTTCTAAAACAGCAAAAAAGAAAATAAAAACGAAAAGAAATATTTCCCCAAAAAATAAACGTTTTAGTGTAGCAACAATTTCTTGTTCTCAAATGTCAGCGATGAGGTTTGCCACCCATCATGGCGCGTCGAAGGGGGAGAAAGGCACAAAGAGGAGACCGGAATGCCGGGTAGGTGTGTTGAATGTAAGAGGAGGGATGCTGAGAAAGGCGAATGAAATAGTTGAGATGATGGATGAAAAGTTTCTGGATGTTTTATGCGTGTGTGAAACTAAGAGGAAAGGTAGTGGAATAAACGAAAGAGAGGGAAGAATCGAGTTGTGGTCAGGAGTTCCTGACACTCAACATGCGTGTCAAGGTGTGGGTGCTTTTCTGTCTGAAAGAATGAGCAACTGTATGAAGGGATATGAATGTGTTGGTCCCAGACTAATCTGGATCCGCTTCAAGGTAGGGTTGACTAGGATTTTACTCATAATTGGGTACGGACCTGGAAACGATGCTATCGAGACGGAAAAAGAAGAGTTTTGGGACAGTGTGCGAAAGATTGCGGATGACAGGAAAGAGAATGAAAGATTAATTTTGGCAGGTGATCTTAATGGATGGGTCAGTGTAAGGAGAAACGAACTAGAGAGTGTGTTGGGAAATAATGGTGATAGAAGAGTGAATGACAATGGAAGACGTATAGTTGAAGCATGCTTGGAGATGGATCTCTTTGTGGCAAATACCTTTTTCGCTCATAAGGAAATCCATCAGTATACATGGGAGAGAGGGGATGAAAGATCGATGATAGACCTTGTGTGTGTGGACTCTCATCTTAGGAAGGTAACCACGGACACCAGAGTGTATCGTGGCGCTGAGTTGGAAACAGATCACTTCCTTGTGGTTACAAAAATAAATCTGTTTTCTGGCAATCTGGCAAAGAATCACGCCAACTAAAAGGCTGAGAGTCGAAAAATTGAAAGATGAAAATGTACAGGAAGAGTATGAAAGGAAGACAAATGAGAGATTCAGCTCGCATGATGGGAAAGAATGTACATTGGATGAGCAGTGGGAAGTAATGAAGGGTGTGCTAGTAGAGTGTGTTAGAGAAATATGTGGTGAAACTGCCGTTGGACGCAAGAAAGGTGATGCATGGTGGGATGATGATGTGAAAATGATTGTGGAAAAGAAGAAGAATGCGTGGAAAGATTTAATGAGTGTGAGACAGGGAAATGAAGACGAAAAAGAACGGAAGAAAGAGATTTACAGGGTGTGTAAGAAAGAAGTGCGTGATATAGTGGAAATGAAGAAAAGGATGCTTGAAGACAAAGATTGCCAGAAGCTATCAGTGAACGCGAAAGATAACTTGAAAATCTTTTGGAAGATGGTGAAACGAAAGAGGACAGGTGTGGATGTAAATTCTGTGAAAGGGATAAAAGATATTGATGGTAACTTGTTAGTTAGTGAAGAATGCGTGTTAAGAAGATGGAAAGAGTACTTTGAAGAACTGTTTGAATGTGGAGGCGGAAATACAAGTGAGGATAATAGTGGAGAAAGTAACGTGAAAGGTGGAGATGAGATTTGTATGACTGAAATTAAGAATGCTTTGAAAAGAGCCAAGTGCGGTAAGGCGGTTGGGTATGATTGTGTTTCAACTGAGCTCATCAAGTCTGGTGGATCGAAGACCCTCACATGGTGCCTAGAGCTATTCAACACTTGTTGGAGAGAAGGCACTACTCCAGAGGACTGGAGGAAAGCCATCATCTGTCCGCTGTATAAGGGGAAAGGTCCTAGGCTTGAGTACGGAAGCTATCGGGCTATTAGCTTGCTGAGCTCAGTAGGTAAACTGTACGGAAGAATTTTGATTGAGAGAGTGCGAAAGACTACTGAGTGTAAGGTATGGGATGCGCAAGGAGCTTTTTTAAATGGTAGAGGGTGTGCCGATCAGATCTTTTCCCTTAGGATGATCGTAGAAAAGTTTTTGGGTAAACACCAGAAGCTTTTTTGCGCGTTTGTTGACTTGGAGAAGGCATATGATCGTGTGGACCGAGAAAGACTGTGGTGCGTGCTGTCGTAGTATGTAGTGAGTACACAGTTGATACGCGCAATATCTTCACTTTACGTGGGGAGTTCCGCTTGTGTGAGGGTAAACAATACCCTCTCGGAGTGGTTTACCCTCACTGGAGTGAAGCAAGGTTGTGTTATGTCTCCGTGGCTATTCAATCTATTTTTTGACTTCTGTATGCGACGTTTGAAAGGGATGAATGTAGGTGTTGAACTGAATGGAAATCGAGTGAATGCTTTGATGTATGCAGACGATTTAGTCTTAATGGCTGAGAATGAAAGTGATTTACAAGACATTGTGTCGTGTGTGTATGATAGTTGTAGTGCAAATGGGTTAAAAATGAATGTCGCGAAGACGAAAGTAATGGTATTTGAAAGAGAGAGTGAAAGAACGGCATGTGAAATAAAGGTTGACGATGAATTTTTAGAGCAAGTGAACGAGTATGTTTATTTGGGAAGTCTGTTTGCGAGGGATGGAAGATTTGATAAGGACATTGAAAGAAGAAAAGTCGTCGGTGCTAGAGTGAATGGTGCACTTCGACCCATTGTTAGCAATAGCAGTGTGTCGAACATGGCAAAAATGCTAGTGCACAATACCATTCTGGTACCGACACTTATGTATGCAAGCGAAACTTGGACGTGGTTGAAAAAGGATGAGAGTGGAATAAGTGGTGTGGAGATGCGTTCACTGAGAAGAATGGTTGGTACAACGTTGTGAGATAGAGTGAAGAATGAGGATATCAGGAGAATGAGCGGATGTGAGAGGAGTGTTGTGGACAGAATGCGTGTAAACAAGTTGAGATGGTTTGGACATGTTGAGCGAATGCAAGATGAAAGGATGACGAAGAGGATGTATTTATCTGAAAGAAGGAGTGTGAGGAAGCGCGGACGTCCAAGAACCACGTGGCTTGATCACGTGGACCAAATTTTTAAGGACGGACGCGTGCTGAGTAAGAGAAATCGGCGTGCATGTATGAGAAACTGGATGAATGTAGAGGAAGCGAAAGAAGTATGTAAGGATAGATCTATATGGCGTTCCGTTCTCTTTGCCTACCCCTCCTGGGACATGGCGTGAGGGTATAGTATAGTATAACAATTTCTTGACATTACTTTTTGTATGGAAAAATAGATTTAACAACAGTGGGACCGCTCAACTAAGAAAGTTCTGCAAAGAATTGGTTTCCCTCTCATTTCCGTCTTGTAAAAGGCAGATGTTCAAAAAAATTAAGACATTTTAAGTCTTAAATTCAACGCTGAGGTTTGTCACCCATCTTGAATGCCCCCATTTTTGTTGCCATGGAGAGGGTAACTTACATGTTTATTACATGCAACTAGTCGGCTGGCTACCCCACCTGTAGGGTATATGATGTAGTAGTAGTAGATGAATCTAGTTTGTTTATACATGCACTTACTATCTATAATTGTTTCTTAATTTCTATGTCTGACTATTTTTTATTTCAGCGGCTGCATTGTATGGTCCTACTAACCTGGGTGTTGATAAATATGATAAAGCCAGAGAGTCATTTTCTGAACGTATGAACCAAATGATAGACAGTTTTCGTTCAAAGATGATAGACTTTACTAAGGAAGGTTCTGATAATATGATATTTACAGAGGATCTCAAGAGTATGGTACATCTTTGTACCAAATCTGATATACAAATACTGGAAAAAATGATGAAAAAGTATGACTTATTTTACGTAATAAATTTAAGAACTACATAATCAAAAGTTTATACCAGGATTTTGTTAAATTATTTCTGAAATACGCTCTGAAGGCCAGGGTTCTGTGACAGTTATTATCATCTAGATCATGGGTGGCCAACCTTTTCAGCAGCCGGGCCAAAATTGAGAAATGAGATTTCCTACTGGGCCACAACGATATAATCCAAATAATAATTTTTCTTCACCTTAAAATTTATGCCCCCCCCCCTGTCACCAAATTTTCAAAATGGTATAGGAATTTGAGATGTTTTGCATATTCTTCGGTTTTTTATTATTATCTCCGAATAACTTTTTTCAAAAAAGTGACTGGACTTGTACCGACTATTATTAAAAAAAGTGTGCATATGCTTCGCAGGCCACAAGCAGGCACCCCGCGGGCCGCGGGTTGGCCACCCTTGATCTAGATGGTAGTAATTTGCAATGGTTTTTAGTCAGGTCTAATTTCCCAGTTCCCAAACTATTGTGATAGAAATTATTAAGTCTCATTTGTAAATTTTTGAGACCCAGCGATTTACACAAATCTTTTTGTATACAAAAAATGAGCGGATTTTTAAAAATCCCTAACTATTGTGGGTTAGTTGGAAAAATCACGCATTTGGAATGAACTCGCCCTCTGTATATTGACTGCATTTGATATTAATGTATTTCTATATAAAATTGTACAGTAAACAAAGAGTAATTAAATAAAATTATTGAACGTAATTATGTCTAAAAATTACTTACAAAAGGGAAATTTAGTGCCAAAATTGAAAAATTTAATATCTTTAATTAGTATTCTTTTTAGATGATCATAATGAACCCACATATTTCTATTCTAGAGAAAAGTAATTATGTAAAAATGAAATATACTAGTTATAAAATTGGAAATAATAAATAAACTTGTTTGTCATGTTCAGGCAATAACGTTCATTGTGCTGTTTATATTGTCTATGGATTTTTATAAAGAAAAAGTTTTGATAAATTATATATAGGTATTTCCTCTGTATGAAATCGTAACAAATACCCACTACTGTTTACAGATTCAACTCACAAAATAAAGAATTAAGATTTGGACATTATGTGTTTGGGCCAGTGATTATGAGAATGTATTATTTTTTGGATTTACCGGATGAAGCATATAAGGTGTGTATTTTTTATTATCATTATTATTAAAGCTATCAAGCAGGCAGCTAGAGCTGATGTACTTGATGTCACTCTACACTGTCATGCCCGTTTTTAAACAAATAGTGTGCCTTGCAACGACCAATGCAGCAGGCAACCTATTCCACTCATCCACAACTCGATTTACGAGGAAATGTCTTTGAGGGTACTGAGTGAATCTATCCTTTACCAGTTTCAGGCTGTGTCCTCGCAAGTGCTCATTCTGGCTTCTGTAGAACATGTTCTTGGGCTCTGGACAGCGATAATTATTGTTGAATATTTTATATACCTCAATCAGATCACCTCTCAACCTCCTTTCCATAAGAGTTGTGAGACCCAGTTTCTTAAGGCGATCCTCGTATGTCATGTTTCTGAACCCCGCTCCCATCTTGGTGAAACGTCTGTTGTTTTTAATATATATATCATTGCTACTTATTTTTTACATATCCATGGAATCATGTAATCAAAATCACAAGTTCTTAAATTATCATTGAATTGTGGTACATAGAAGTCTAAATGCTGTTTACAATTTATTTTTATTTTTCAGGCTTTTAAAGATCCTGAATTGAGTGGATTCTTTGACCAACTTACGTCCTATCTCATCTTGATGGATTTACTATACAAGCATGAAAAATACACAGAAGTATTAGATGTGTTTGATTATGTTAGAAACAAGCAAAACCAAATGTTGAAATTTCCTAGGCACATTTTGGCGTTAGCCATGGGATCTTTATATAAACAGGTAAATTTTGGTTACGCTATCATAGTTAATAAGTTGCAATGGTCTGGAGATGTGGAGAGAATGGATGATACAAGATGATGGAGAAAATATATTTATTGGAAATTAGAAGTGTAAAAAAACACAAATGTCTGAGAATTACAAGACACAAATGTCTGGTTTGAAAGGAAGTGAAAAAGGTGTATATTCAAATTGACGTTTCTTCCTCTCTGCCTATCCCACAAGAGATGCAGAATGAGGGAATAGATCATATCAAATTTAATTGTAGCAAATATCAAAACAAAATATTTTATTTTATCACTAATGTTGATGTTTTTAATTGAAATTACCAATAATTTGTTATGTTTTGACAGAATACCGAACAAAGTTTAAAACAAGCAACAAAGCTGTGGTCAGATATGATTAATGTTGGGCATATGCCCATGAGGCGAGTAGTTACATTCCTAGCGGGCCTGGCACTGAACCAAGGAGCACCGCACATAGCAAATGAAGTCCTGGCCACAGTACATAACCAAAATTATTTCACTGTACGAGACATGAAGGTGTGAAACTTGTTCTGATCAAATATGACTATAAAGAAACTTAAAAAGACAATAAATTAATTTATAATTGTTATTCTGTAGGTATATGCGTTATCTGAATTGAATCGGCCTGAAGATGCTTTTCACATCATCAGATCGGCTATTGAATATGAAGGACCAAGAGAAACCCCTTCCTCATTCACACAAGAATCTGTAAGTCTATAACTTAAAAATTTGATTGTAAGATTGACTTTGTATGCCTGTATAGTGCTGATGTCACCATTCCTATGTAGTATGTAGTACTCAATGGTGAGTCTAGAGTTTTCATACTGGGTAAGCCCACCTTCACTATAAGGTTGTTAAAAAAACAATGACATTATTAAAAAAGTATGTATAATGATTATGAAATAACTATTTATATTAAAAAAAAAATGGATAAAAAACTCAATATTACTACATAAAATAATGGTCACCCATCCAAGTACTGACCACGCTCAATATTCCTTATACATATTTGATGATAGGATGAGAACCAATGTATTCTACTATTACCATAATTCAAAGAATTATTTCTCTATATTAAAATCATGAAGTTATATTATATGCACCTACATTAAGACATTATTTATGTACGCTAAATTTTGGTACTTGCAGTGCGTGATAAACAAAACAAAAAGATAACAAAAATAAGCCACGTAAGCAGCCGTATGTGCAAACAAGACTAAATGCCTGAACTTAATTCTTGTCTTTAGGCACTGCTCCGTAGTTTTAGGTACAGCTGCACTTAAAACAATATTGTAACAGACATGTTACACTAGTACATGTGAAATTTTAAATTCTCAGATCATTAATGCATATACTTTTATCATCTTTTTGCTGTATAAATGCTTAAAAAACTCTGGTAAAACCCAACTTTTCGCCTTTTATGGAAGACATGCTACTAATAGTACTTACGTTATCATTTCTGTATAATACTGATATTACCATTCCCGTGTAATACTGATGTTACCTTTCCTGTTTAGTACTGATGTTACCATCTCCGTGTAATACTGTTGTTACCATTGCTGCATAGTTATGACATTGTAATTGCTATTGGTAACACTATTTGCAACTGATGCAATATTTCCTTGATTTTACAGATTGAACGCCTTCAAGCTGCAGTGGAGAGATCCGGAAATAATGATAAAAAAAGAGAATTTTCACAATTGCTGAAAGCTTTGCTGGACAGAAACGCCATTGACAAACAAAATGTATGTGTTTTGTTTTTCAAACATACTATTTTTCCTCATTACATATCACGCTAGTGATTGATTTCATGTAAAAGTAGTTTACACAGTCTGTTGGTTGTGTGGATGAGTATTATGATTATGACTACTATCACGCCAACTCCCACAAATGGAGTAATCAGTGAACTAACTACGTGTAATGAACATATAGATTGTCATGAAAATGTGATGACCGCTATAAAGTAGACATTTTCACTTTTTACAATTTTTTATTTTTGTCCTCCTTCAATAACAGAAAGTGTAATGCGAAACTTCTGCAGGACATAATGACTTACTTCTTAATAAAACTTTTGCCCACTTGTGGGATATGCCGTGATGGTATAATAGTAGTAGGTGCTAACACCCATTTTTGTGTAGAGAAACCACCACAAAATTACAGCTTGAGCACAAACATCCGATGACGTCTTATAAATTTATATGAAATTATTATGAATGGGAAAAATGCGTGCAAATAATAAAATAGTGACTCTCTTTAATCGTTTTAATATTTATTATATTTGTTTCAATGCATTTATAAAATTCTTACCAACATAAATATAGCTCAATGCAGTTCACCAATACATGTAAAGAGACACCCATGATTCTGTATCATTGCGTGGCGGTATTATCATATTATTTATTTTTTTATGAATCACATGGAGTATTATTTTTTATGTCATCACATCTTTCTCACAAGTGGAGTATCCAGCGGATCAGCTGCATGTAATAAACATGCAAGCTGTCCTCTCCATGCCAACAAAAGATTAAGACATTCAGGATGGATGGCAAACATCATTGCTGAAATTATTCGTTATAATATTTATACCAGTGTATAGTTCATTGTTTTTTTATGTGAATATCCAACTTAAAATTATTTCAACTACCATTTTAAAATGAAGTTATGCCAATGAATGAAGGTCTGGTCTAAATTTAGGTGTTGTTTTCAAGACCGCGGCATACTGTGTTTGCAGGTATCATATTTCAGAAGCACTTTAAGGGTTAGGGTTGCCTTACATGTCCTTTTTTTAGAGTTCTTCACATGTAGGATTTATCACCACTACAAGTTGCTTCCACCGGTAATAATATCATGCAACTTTGATTATCTCTTAACTGTCAGTTTTCTGGGCAGCTTGAAGTGGCTCCTCAATGCTCCTCATTCTTGTCTGTATTGTGAAGCCACGAGATGTGCCTCTTTTCAATCCCTTAAATAATCAATGTATTTTTTTTATTTCAGACAATTGTAGCACATCTTTCAAAAGAAATTGTTATAACACAACCTTTGGTACGACATAATATGGATGACCCACAGCTGCAACAATCCTTCAGACATCAAAACCCAACAGGCAACAGACAGCAGTTTAACAAATACAATAATTCTCGCAATACCCCACCTCACCGCCACAGTCTTTCCGATAGATATTAGTTTGATTTTCATTAAGTTAGATTAAGTTTATGTATTGTAAAAGTGTGTAGCACATAATAAATAATTAAAATATTACTACTAGTCTTTTAAACACACAGCCATCTATCAAAAACCTTTATGTATTTGAAGAGCAAACACACAAGTTGCATTGCAAATTTTTTGAAAAAAATTGTGGCAGTTTTTACAGCAGCAAAAATGTCAAGCGCAAAACACTTGATATATTGAACTTACTGGCCTAAGTTCAATATAAGAAATATTTCTGTCGCAATTCACCAGGTTAATTGGAAGATATCGCTTTCTAGTGATAGACACCCTGTGTTCATTGAATTATATGTATAACTGATAATATATGGTGGAGTTTCGAATCGGCAAGGTTAGTGAGTGGTTCAAGAATCACTTGCTTACTCAGAACACGGTAATTTTTTTTCTTTTCTTTTGTATCTACAGGTGATCCACATTCTCCGATTCCGTTAATATTACATGAATGTTCAAGGAATCAACCTCGCAATACATATCTTTTGTAAGTTCAGGAATGTTAAGATAAAGATTGTGGGATTCCGTAACGAGCTATGGAATCCATAGGATCCACTATTCAGAAGTATTAAAATATTTGACCATTTTTAAAAGCCTCTACGCAGGTGGGCGGAGAATCTGCAAATAAGCAAACCTTTCCTAGCCCAAGAACACCTTGCTGCAGGAGGCGATCTAGACTAGGACATGGAAAACCCTGAATCGTCTTAAGTTCTGGTGTAGAAAACTGCCGTGACAGTAGAGAACGATGGAGCTTCCTACAAGATCAATCCGGAGCGTGTGACTGTGGTGCAGAACAGACCATGCCACATGCGCCGGATTGCTTTTATTTATTCCTTCTCATATTTATTTCATTTTGTAACATGTTTTGAATTTGTCTGAAGTCCAGACCAGAAAAGTAAGTAAATAATTCTCAGTAATTGCCAACTTCCAATCATTCAAAAATAATATTTTCATAGGATTATTATAAGTTTAAATAAAAGAGTAAACATTGTTTTTTTTATTTACTTATTAAACATACATTACAATAGTGTCACTAGGTACATAATATTATAAAGGACTAGCCTGAGCTAAGGCATCTCTTTACAACACCTACATAAATACACAATAGTAGGACACATACACAAGGATAAGGAAAAATATTTGTCAATATACACTGTCCAATATACAGGAACAACTTTTGAATATATATATCATCGGCATTTTGTAAAAGCATATTTAGGCAAATTCTAGACATTTATCTAGTTTCTTATCACCTCATAATTTTAAAAATCAAATACCAACAACACAATATTTAAGATAATAGCAAAACTTTATTAATCAAATAATATTAACACAATATTCTGTTGTGAATGACAATATTTATTAAGAAACATAATAAATTCGGGTTCGTCGCTAGCCTGGAGGTAGAGTCTCGGCCTCGTGAACAAGGGGTCCGTGGTTCGATCCCAAGTGCCGGCAAACTCCCCTTTCACGACACAAGCTTTTAGCTTACTGTGAAAGGCGTATAAGGTTGTATTTGGGTTTATAACCACAAACCCAGATGTATCTTTTTTTTTTTTAAATATTACTCGCCACTGCTGTCTGTATTGACACCCGCACTGAGTTAGCAGCGCCACGAGACGGCGAGAAACAGAACTAAAGTTAAACAATTTGCCTTAGTATGCTTTTGGCATTTTATAAAATGACAACACACTTTGTAAAAGAACAGGGGGGGCTAAAAAGGCCACTTTATATGAATCCTAATAGGATCATATAAGGAATTGCAAAACGATTTAACGGCAACATTTCACCAAATATTAATTGTAGATGAATTGCTAAATGTGCCCATTTTAGGCCCCCAGATTCTATTTCGAAGATGTATATTATGTAATAAAAACTAGAGCCTTTAAACTCAGTTTTCAACTCCCAAACTACCTACGTACGGTATTGAACAGTCAATTTTAGAGTTGTATATATATATTTTTTTTCAATATGCATTTTTGTTATTTTATATATATTTTTAAAATTTCAGAACTGCCCCATTCTCTTTAATTATTTCATGTTTATCTATACTAAAACACAAGATTTTACATAGTGACTTCATAATAATTATTATTATAGTTAAGTGAGTACTGACCAAAGGGAACAGTTGCACTATATGATGATGTAGCTATAATTTGCATTTAGGCTAATTCGTGACTATATAATGTGCATTTGAGTATATTTGTGTCGCTGAGTTTCGAAATCCGCTATAACACATTCAAATGTATGTGTTATAGCGGATTTCGAAACTCAGCGACACATTTTTATCTATCCACACCATTATGGCATGATCCTCAAGTGGGGTAGCCAGTAAATAAGTATTGAATAAAAATAACAAAATTATCTGATATTTTCAAAACCAATTTCAGCCATATAATTGAATTATAACTCTAAATTTGACAAAATGTTGCAACTCATACTCCAGAGATATGAAACTCTAGATTTGGAAGCTCTAGTATTGAGTGAAATAAATAAAATACAAAGATAAGTTAATTCTATACAAAACATCAAATAATTTTAATGCGAGTGGTTTTAGTGTAATTATAAAACAATTATGTATTATCCTTTTATCATAATGTGTGCGTATGAAATACAATATCAATAAAAATCTACGTATAGGTACAATGAAACAAAGATATTTAAGCATGGCACTTATTCTTATCGTTTTTTATTCTCTGTGAAAATTTTTGCAGAGTAAATGCACTCAATAATCACAAAACACTTAGAACATCTTGTTCTAAGGATTAATAATTCATATTATAAAACATTTTGAGTAATTATTATTATAAAACATTTAATTTCTAAAGCATGTCTAATGAACAAACTACTAACGAATGAAAAGGCACTAAAAAATTTTGAAAACCAATTTAACAACAAAATGATAAACTTGATTACAATACAAATTTAATTTTATTTAACTGGTATTTTGAACCGAGTCCTTTGATATCCTGTATATTTGGATAAGTGATTTTTCCCGGCATTATTAGACTGTAAAGTTTTTGTGTGATCATTACTGATCATATGGAGACTTATCTGGTTGTATAATGATACAAAGTGTGGATGGCAATTCTGCCTCCGTGCTATATCAATTAAACAGAAAATAATAACTTTGTGAACATTTTCACTTTGGTATCTTGGACCCAAAATTATATTACCAATTTAAACATTATTTTAATTTTGTTATAAAATATTTTCATTACTTTGAATTTCAGCTTAACTATGTAGTACACATAAATAGGTATTTGTTTAAAATATGCTAACTACTACCTTAAAAAATCAATAAAATTTTTAATAATAATCAAAAGTATATAAAATAATAATAATAATTTGTTTATTAAAATAAATTTTATTCTTAAATTAATAGTAACTATAAACGATTTATCTCTAAGGCAAACAAGATTGGCTATCAATTATTTCAAAGGCAAAACACTAAATACATTTAAGAAAACTATAAATAGAATTTCATTGTTTTTTTTTCTAATTAATAAATTTTTAATCAAATGCTCCAGAGTTTAAATAGAAATGTCAATTAATTTTATTAAAGAAATATTCAAAGCAAGCTGAAGAAATAATGATAAGAAAGCAAAGTGAAGTGACAATACTCATTTAGCTCATTGAAAACGTCACTAACTTCCCCAGTTCACGAAAAACCATCTCCACACTAAGTGAATGAATGGTGCAAAGTAATTTTCTAGCTCTATTTCCTTTCCTGTTGTAAACATTTACAAATGAAAAAATCTAATTATTGGTATAGTCAACTAATTATTTTCTTCCTCATTTTGTTTCTATAAAAAAAAAAAAAAAAAGAAATGAAAAGAGGGACAGAATGTTCATTCGGTAAGTGCATATGTAGCTAAATACAATCTAATTACCTAACAAAGCACCCTTGTTACAATGCATTAATTAAACCTATTTTTTATAATCAGCGCTAAAACTAATAGTAAAATAAACTCTCATCTTCATTATTAATTATCACAGTTTGGAGTGCTTGCCATTTTTATATAAAAAAAGATCTGCAACAACGTGTCAAACCATTCAAACCTTGAATTTAGATAATCAATGATGATTTGTATTGAGTCAATACTAACCACCTTATTAATAAATGCGGATCAAGCCAGGCAAGCGAAGAATCATTGATTACAACAAAAATTTAACACATATTTTGGTATCCGTGACTAAACCCCCACCCTAATTGATCCACATTTATTAATTAAAAAGACAGTAAGAGATGTATGGGTTATAAATTAACAACAACATTAATGAAGTAGATATTACAGAGGATTAGTTGACTTCAGCCGCTCAATACCACTTACAGGTTTTAATTATGACAAAATATTTTTTAGATTTTGTGGCTTGACACAGTGTTCCACAGTAAAATCCAAGTTGACAGTCATATTAATTTCTTAATTGACACACAATACGCAGTGTTTACCTTAGAGTGATAGATATTTATTTTTCTATTTATTTAAAAACATTGCAGTCTTGTCTCAGCGCACATGTTGACCAGCTGAGAGAATGTGGGTCTGTCGGTTGGTGCAAAGTTCCAGCAAGGTAACATCATGTGCACATATATCTCCACAGGACAAAACTTCGGACAAGCTAGTCTGAAACAACATAAAAATAGTTAAGTTATATTTTCCTACACATGCCAATACACTGAGCAAAAATCGGTAGTCTCTGTAATACAGGAGAGACAATAATCCTGGCTGAATCATGTTTATAGAAAGTCCAATGATAGTTGGCCAAAAGGAGTACTGTTATTTCGTTCGCAAGGTTACTGACTACCTGGATGTTCCTCTTTCACAATACACTATTTCTATGACGATGAAACTGTACCTTGTAAGTCTCTCCTGTGCTGAAGGTTCCGCTCCCCATGGAGGTGGCTCTTCTCCGAATGAAAACATCTCCCACAGAGTTACTCCGTATGACCACACGTCACTCCGTGTTGAGAACTTTCCACTGGATACACTCTCAGGAGCATACCTTAAAAAAACACAAGATAATATTATCGGTTTTAATTATTTGAAATTATATTCAGCAATGATGCATCTCACCAATCTTGAATATCCCAGATATATGAGATGATTGTATGATGAAGTCTCTGTTAAATGTAAGATGTCAAATTTATTAGTAAAATAATAAAATTCATTCTCCGTCAAGTCCTCGAAACAGAAAAGAAAGTTTTTCATTGTCTAATAAAAAGCAGAGGTTTATCATATTTTGACCCACTCTAAATTAATCATTCCAGTTAATTCTATTCACCGATAATCAACCTATTTGAATGGGTATTAACTAGGATCATCCAGAGTGATCTGCACTGTACTGAAAGTGAACAGGTGTGAATACCCCTTTATGCATGACTTCAGATAAACGTACCATTTGAGGGGTAAATCTCTATTTGTCTTCAGAATATAATAGTCGCCTTTCATAACTTGCGCCAGTCCAAAATCAGATATCTTGACATGATCGTCTCCTGCAACTAGAATATTCCTAGCTGCCAAGTCTCGGTGGACAATATTTTTTGTTCCCAAATACTCCATGCCCTAAAATAAAATATGCGATATAAATTTGGTGTCTTTTAATACAATATGAAAATATTCGTTTTTTCCACTTATGGATATGTTTGTTAAAATAATAATAATGATAACACTTTATTGATCAGAAAAAAAATCATGAGTAATTGGCGAGCTTATTGCCTAGAGGCAATATCTTCCAGCTTATCAAAATAATGTGTGATATTATGTTGACAATGTGTAATTAATACTAAATGTGAACAGAACAATCATTAATTATAATTATATTACTTTTCTTATACTTTTATTCATAGATTTATTTTATTTAACATCAATGTGTCAGGCAAGAAATATAAGAAAATAAATTAATGTCACGATTGAAACCTAAAAATGATATTCTAACCTAACAATGATAATGTAACCTAGTTGAGCAACTAAAGCTAATAAATTCTCTATAATACTAGTAGATATTATGTTAGCTCATAACCTGTAAAACCTATCAGTGTTGGCTTAAAACAAAACAATAATTATCACATTTTAAGGTTGATATAACTAAAACGTTGTGGCATAACACCACCCACATCAAAAAGTGTAAATTGTTTATATGTTTTACATTTAAGTTACAAAAAGTAGGAAAAGAAAAGTTACACAATTTTTCTGAAATCCTGCTTTTCTGAAAATTAATAAAATAAAAATAAGTCCTTACAGATGCAACATCGTGTGCGTAATTTAGAAGCCTATGGACTGTTATAGACTGTTTGCATATCTTCAAATAAGTGGGTAGAGATCCATGTTGTACATATTCCATTATGAGCTGGACTTCTGGTACATCTATTACACCCAAGATCTCCACAATGTTACGGTGTTTCAGCGTCTGTAACAAATATAATCAATTTATTTTATTGCTTAATTATTTAGTGTAGTGTTTTATTTTGACTAAGTTGAAGTGATGATAGGTGGAACATATTGCTATGTTTTAAGAATCAAAGGTGAACAATAAGTGTAGTGGATTTGAGATCTCCTAAAAAAATTAAAACCAGATACTTAAATAACAAACTAGCATAAAAAGAATTGTGTCGCCATGTTTTGAAATCCACTATAACACATAAACGAGAATGTGTTATAGAGAATTTCGAAACTCGGCGATACAATTGGTGGTGATTGGGTGCAGAGGGTCGAGAACAAATATCTTGAAAGGTTGTGGGGGACGTCAATATTCAGTGAAAAGAAATGGGTGGTTAAGACAATGAGTTTTTTTATTGCATTCACACGATACGCCATTAACGCATTAAATATGTCCTAAGAATTAATTTGAATAGGATTTTACAATTCTCACCCTCATAATTTTGATCTCCCTTTCGAAATCATCCAAAGAATGTTGCGCTGAAGTTTTTAATTTCTTTATGGCCACCAGTTTGGGTTCTGTGTCATCATTGTTACACTCCAGTAGACCTTTAAATACTTCTCCATAATGACCCTGTAAAATGCACAACAAACATTGTGGTAAAACTACAATACATTAAGGTATAAAGAAAAGATACAAAAATACATACACATAGGTAATTAACTCTGTATGATGGTTTTGAACTTAAAAACAGAAAATTCATGATTCTAATTTCAGTGGTGATCTACATCATCTTCAAATTACTAACATCTCTGTCAATACACAAGATATCTCTATCGCTACCATTAATAAAGAGAAAATAGACATCCTATACACAACTGCATTCAATTTTTTTTACCATTTATACTCTAAAAGATTAGAAATTTCTTCACGAGTAACATGAGACTTTTTTCTATATCTGCTCTTTGCCTTCAATTTGCAAAAGATGAGACCTCACACAGAGGGTTTTATTTTACCTGTGTTTTGCCTAATTACAGTATCTATAAAATACATATAAACATACAAGCATTTACAAACAAACTAAATTATTTATGTGTACATTTTAAAATAAATAAATTATTCTTACCTGTCCAATTCGTCCTTGGAGTATAACTTCGAACCCTTCACAGTCATATACATACTGCATCCTATCAACTGAATCCATGGATGTGGAATAAGAGGACATGTGAAGGTTGGACAGGATTGTGGTGATGTCATATGACTCAGGATCATCATCATCATCCTGAAATACAGCCACCATCATTTTATTGATGCACATAGCAAAAATAATAATAACGAAAACTATCATTTAGAGATTTTTTCATACTATGTGACCCTAAAAATAAGTGGATAGTTTCACACACAGTGTTCCATTAACCATAAGAATTTAATGCTTCATAGTCCAAGAGCAAACCTAACAATGATCTTCACCCATCGAGTTTCCGAATAAAACCTTATTTTATAAAATAATAAATAAATTGCACATGGGTTTCCTAATGCAATCCAGCCCAAGTATTGTTAATTTTATTGTGTTGTCAGGATCTTCGTGTAGTTATTGTTGTACCGAGCTTTTGGCAAACATGCTGTCGCCATCTTTAAAGTCCCAATTTAATTATTTATATTATTAATATTATATTAATAAAGTGTTGAAGGTATGATCTCACAAAGACTATAGCTTATTATATCTGGGCATATTAAAATTTCTAAATACAATTGAAAAAAAAAACAATGCTCACCAGACAATCTGTGATGGTTGTATTGGCCGCACTGAAGCTGGATGAAGATGATCTCATACTATTGTATGGCCTCTCGATATCACTGGCGGACACCATAGTGTCAACACAACTTTCTCCTGTCATGTTGGAGGATACGCTCAGAACTGATCCTGCTTTAGGCATTATTGGTGTGTACACACTTCTTCTTGAGTTATACACTAAAAAGTTAAAATTAAAACCAACATTATTCATACAACACAACCCATTTGCCCTCTAATGCTCTTCCTGCGAGCACAAAGTAGAAACCAGCCTAGCACACAAATAAATTATTTAACTATTTTTTTATTTTTATGTTGGTAATTCTATTCTATTTTTCTCAAGGCCATCCACTCATTAGCGAGTGATTTAGAGGTACGTTGGTAATAATATTAATCAATACATGGCCAAAATAATCAATTATACAATTTAATGAACAGAGAGCAAGTTCATGCTGTATTTTAATCTTACTTAACTAACCTGGATTAAATTATATATTTCTTTATTCATTTTCCTTTCTTCCAACTTAATCTCCACATTTACTTTATTTGTGTTATGTTCTGTTATCCTACTAGAGTAAAAGTAATTAAATAAAATGAACCTTGATAATGGAGATGGTTAACATCTCTCATGATGACTTGTGGCCTGGCTCTCCTGTACTGATCAGGCAGCCAACAGCGCTCCATGATCTCGTAGACCTCTGCAGGACAGTCTAAAGGTAATGGTGGCCGGCTACCAACTTGGTAGGACTGAAATAGAGCGCATGCAATATGTCATCAGTTAATCACAAAGAAAAATGAGTTACAAATGCAATAACCGATATTAACCCGAATTCTCCTAGTGTCCTCATATGAGGACGGAAACAATGTACATTAAAATTGACCATAACAACTAAACAATAAGCGTGAGCATGTTAAAACATGAACTATCCTACAAGCAAGACGCTCCTCTTTATAAACAAATCATTGTATCTTTGATTTTCGTCGTGGGTGGATGTGTGCATCATTTCAAAATTACCGTATTTTGAAAATTCACAAAAATGACGACCTCTTCCCGAAAGTATATAAATTTTTTTTTTTACGTTTCTAAATCTATAAAATATATATGTAGGTCAATTCATATATCATTAGCGGATTTGGTGGCACAAATAATGTTTATTTATGTGTAACCAGTGATGATATAACCTTGTTTAACTTTTACTGTCCTCATATGAGGACACTAGGAGAATCCGTGTAGTTTTC
The DNA here is from genome assembly GCA_947579605.1 of Athripsodes cinereus. NCBI lineage: Eukaryota > Metazoa > Arthropoda > Insecta > Trichoptera > Leptoceridae > Athripsodes > Athripsodes cinereus. The sequence continues at coordinate 15,883,748 of OX388318.1, read as the reverse complement.
ATAATATTTTTTCCTATATTATTATTCATATTGTCTTCCATGTTTTACTTATTCTTATAATTTAATCTAGTTTTAGACGCCTTAAGTTAGTAGAAATACTAGTTCTACTAGAAAACGGTGATGAATATGATCAGACTCCTTGAGATATATACATAGAACCTCCTGAAGTCAGCCAACTTACTGATGGAAATTCATACAAGGAAGATGGAGTGAATAACAATTGCCTTTCTGAAAACCAATTGTGAGCACCTGCGGAGAAACGGCAGCTTTTGAACCAAGATGCAGGATATATTTTTGATAGCAATACAATATAAAAAGCTACATCAAGGCCAAAATTAGAAACATTGAGTCCACCTCAATAGATTATCAAATCTAGAGGGAAAACTTTGTATCCTAGCATCTCCTCCAAAATAAAAAAGAACCAGTGTTTTCAATGTTTTATAGAATTTGAATTGTTTGAGCTATTTTTGATGAGATTTCAAGTTCAGAGTATTGTATATCCAATATATGGGAAGACATAAATCTAAATAAGGATGAATGCTGATCATTTCTTGCTGTACTAATCGTATCAGAATACAATGTTATTCCAGGGAAAGTTATGTATTAGAGTAACGGTGAAGGTTTGTGCATTACTTTGTGTATGAAGTAACGAGAAGAGATAGTTTTGAAAATATTTTGAGATCTATCCGCTTTTTATCAAATAACGAGCTTGATAAAAAAGACAAATTGTAAACCCTGAGACCGCTTATTGTTCACATGTAATGAAAAATGCATGAAGATTTGCACTTCTAGCCAATCAATTTGACATGATGAAGCAATGGTTGAGTATTTTGGTAAACATTTGAGGAAACAGATGATAAAAAATAAACCCATACGAATTATCTGATCGATTTTGATCCTTGAGGAAAAATCTTTCAAAGAGATTTAGAAATGGAGAAAAAAATGGATAATGTTCCTTCACTGTACTTCACTTATTGAACCAAAATACATCTGACAAAAGAGAATTGCCCTACCACATACTCTGTAATAATTTATTTAGATCGTTTTTGCGTACTGAATCGAGTTAAACCTTCAAAACGTTAATAATTTATATCTGGGAAGATACCAGGACACAAAGTTTTCCCTCAAGACTTGGAAGTCTATTGAGGTGGACTCAATCTTTCTAAATTTGGCCTTGATGTAGCTTTTTATATTGTATTGCTATCAAAAATATCTCCAGCACCTTGGTTCCAAAGCTGCCGTCTTTCCGCAGGTGCTCACAATTGGTTTTCAGGCAGGCAATTATTATTCACTCCATCTTCCTTGTATGAATTTCCATCAGTAAGTTGGCTGACTTCAGGAGGTTCTATGTATATATCTCAAGGAGTCTGATCATATTCATCACCGTTTTCTAGTAGAACTAGTATTTCTACTAACTTAAAACGTCTAAAACGAGATTGAAATACAAAAATAAGTAAAACGTTGAAGACAATAATGTATAATTATATAGGAAAAAATATTATGAAAACTACACGGATTCTCCTAGTGTCCTCATATGAGGACACCCCATATTTCAGGAACGGATTTTCAAAATTAAAAAATCACACCACAGTCTCAAATCTTATCATATGCTAAGAGTTTATACGTAATATCAGATTTATTGGATAAGTATTTCTTATTCCCGGAGAATTCGGGTTAAGCTTAAGACGTCTTAGGCCCTATCAGTGTATTCTTATTCTGAAGGCTCTAGCTCAATTGATTTTATCATTCATATCCAGTAATTTACAATCTAGCCCAACTAGCACACAAGAGGTATAAGAAGCTCTAAATCAGCTGATTAACAGGTCTTTTTTACTCTAATGGTGATACAAAAGGGTTAAACATTGGCGATATAGCCAGCTATACCCCCGTTATACCTCCGGTTTGGGCACAAATTATTCAGCCTTGGGTGATGTTATCTCCTTTCTACCGCCTTTATAGCATTAAAGGTGATACAGTAGCGGTACAGTACAGTAAGATCGCTCTATTAGTTAAGAAGTGTACCGCTTGGTGTCGTGTCAATAGCTGTTAATATTTCTTCCTGATTTGTTGGTAAACAAACGTGGTGGAACATTGCAATTAAATACTTATTGACAATACTATACCAATATTAGTGAAAACATAATAACTATTTTGTCCATCAGGATTTTCATATATCAGGTACGTAATATTTTTGTTTGCTAAAGTATGATCATCATCATCATCATCATCGCCCTCAACGCTCCTCTCGGGAGCACAGGGCAGAAACCAGCCTCCTCCATTCAGAGCGTCTCTGTGCCAATTGCGTCACCTCTTTCCACGACATTCCTTGCGCTCTGATATCGTTGTCATAGGAACGGTGTATTGTGAAAGAGGGACGCCCGGGCCGACGGAACCCCTGCGGACGGAAAAACAGTGCTCTTTTTGGCCAACTATCATTAGGCATTCTCAAAACATGTCCCAGCCAGGACCATTGTCTCTCCTGTATTACGGAGATTACAGGTCTCTGCTGGGTGCGCCGGCGCACAGCATCATAAAGTATGATATTATATTGATGAAAAAATAATTTTAAACTAGTGTAGTGTGTACCAGTGTAGTAGTGCAAATATATTTTTTACTTAATTTGTTATAAATACAGATGATAATGAAATTAAATGAGTGAATTATAATAAATATTCGAGTTTACCACCATATTTCTGTAAAAATTGTTAATTTAATTTATTTTATTTCTCTATAATAATATTATTCAATGCATACAAAATGGCGAATCAATTAATACCGCTAAAGGTTCCTATGTGGTACAATATACCACCAATACCACCTATTTGTAGAGCTATCGTACCAATAGTGCAGCCAGTGGTGGTTTATGAGTAGTCATGTGGTACATTATACCGCTGGAGGTATAAGAGACGTCGCGGCCGCCTTTGTATTACCTATAGTGACGTATACCACCATTATGCATTCTAAGGCGGGAAAGGTAGTAATAGAGTGACCCCTTTAAACGCTACTATATCACTTTAGGCTGAATACCATATCTAATTACTGTTGTATCGCTTTTATATTACTCAAGACGTTATATGAGGAAATAAAGTTCACATATATCGCTTAGGGAGAATGAAAACACTATTATAGATCTCTTATTCAACTCAAGACTCCAAAAGGGTGGTATATCTTTGCTTCTACAGCTTATGTGCTAGTTGGGAGTACAACTATTTTACACCAGTTTGAGGAAGACAGATAAAGTGACCCTCAAAAGCATTTGCCCGCCCTTTTGTACTAAATTACACTTTGTTGCATTTGAAAGACTAAATTAATAAAATTAAGGTGGGCCTTAGAGTATGGGTCACCATGAGGACACATTGGAATATAATTATGAATATTTCCATTTTATATGACACACTTTTTGTATACATAATAATATAAGAATTCAAACTACCTTTTTGGTTAATATAGGATTAGTTTCAGCTGGTGATATACCATACGAGAATATCTCCCATAATGTTGTTGCGAAGGCCCATACATCTGCTAATGGAGTCATCCGAGCTAAATTTATATTGTTGTAGAATTCCACCGGAATCCAATGATACCTAAAAATACCACAATAACAAATTAATGAATTTACTATTTTTTTTATTTTCTTGAATTCTTTTTTTTTATTTTGTCTTGTTTTTTCAAAAAAACTTTATTGGTAAATCTAGCAAAAAGTAATAACCCACACATTAAATTTTAAGTATTTAAGAATCTACAAGAAATACATAAAGATAGAACTGAGTGATTGTAAGAATTTTCTTAACAGCAATAAGTTTACTAACTAATAAGGGAACTTTATAAAAGAACAAGTAAACTTACTCATTTTCACCATATTCTGAATGCAGTCCTGGATCGGAGAGCTTCACCAAAAAGTGAGAACTGTCATGGTTAGCTACCAGCATCTTTCTGCACCTGATGTTTCCATGCACTATACCATTCTCAGACAGGTGCCACAGGGCTGTGGCAAGAGATGAGGCAGCCTCAACCAGTTCAACCTCTTGAAGACTTTTCTTTTTTTCCCTGCAAATTTTCAAACAATTTCATTACTATTTTGATTGTCTCAATTTTTTTGTTGACAGTACAGTTTGTATGTATATTCCATGCAGCTGATCTACTGGCTAACCCGCTTGTAGGTTATGCCATAAGAGTATAATAGTAGCCAAAAAATATTCCCATCGACTCATCTACAAAAATGAACAGAAACACTCTGTCTTGTCTGAGAATTGAACTAACTCAAGTCCTAACTCAAACTCAACTAAAATATTCACTAAATAAACTGGAGTAATCATTTGATGTTACCTCAAATACACATCAAGCGCACCCAGTGGCAGATACTCCATGACCATAGCTACAGGAGACCTCAACATAACACCATAGAGTCGTACAATTGCAGAACATTGTAGGAAAGCCCACTGCCCTGCTTTGTCAATGAATTCCTAAAAAAAATGGTAAAATTATTAATAAGTATTTTGTTTTTTATATTCTTTAATCATAAAATGATGATGTGCAAAAAGAATAAATAAATAAGTAAAAGGTATATGGTATAAGTAAAAGGTATAAAAAACATATATTATGAAGGGTTAAGAGAAAACAAGTTAAATCAATGATCAGCAGTTTTAGGAGATAATAACATTTTACAGATTTTGATTATAAAACAACACTGCTTAATCTACTATTAACAGTGGATGTTCAGTTTTATTTTAAGAATTTCTAATTATGAACTTCCACAAAGTAACATTTATATTCTAAAAAAATTGACTTATTTGCTTAATTTGAACTAAAAAAAGCTGAATTCATTTGTTTTGTCTTATACCCTCCAAGTGTTGTAGAAGTTTTACTTTACTGTTACAACTTATTTGAAATATCACAGACCTTGATAAAGTCATTGCTAGCATCTGGTTTCAACATTTTCATTCCGACTTCGAACTTCTTATTTTGTGCCACATGCCACAGGGCTCTGTAGACTACTGATAGATTTTCTGATCCAGCTATTCTTGAAGCTGCACAGAAACAAATTAATATTTTAAAATGTATAGAACAAAGTGTGAATGAAAGTTTATACAACTCTTATCTGATTCACAAAGTAATGAGTAATGTTGGTGCTCACTTTTAAATACAAATATATCTTTGGTATTGATGCACCGTGGTCCATTGCTGTTGGCCAGATAATTATCCAAATCATCGCGATCTATACGGCTGGCTCCACTACTTCCCAGATCCTCACATAGCAGTGCTTGAGACTTATCTATTAAAATATTAAACATCGATAAATCATTATACAGTACACTTCAGTATTGGTATTCCGGGCATTATACTAAGAATAGCACAGAGTTAAGATATTAAATGTAGACACAGTTTAATCTTGAAAATGTATACTATATAATTTTCAAATAGCCTTGATATATAGGATTATTATTTTTGCTAGAAAATAGAAAATGGAGATGTAAATTAATGGATTGGTGAGCAACAAGGAGGAGTGTGCGAGGACTACTGACTAAATGATGTAATGGTGTGAAGAGAGTAGCGGGTTCCAGGTGGAAGATGTTTACGGAATACAGAAATCAGTCAAGCATATGAGTGAGTGTTCTTGGCGCTGTCTTAGCTGCCAGACACGTTTTACAACACTCTCGAAAAAACAGCCGTTTTCACGGTATAACTTGATCCTACAGTGTTCAGCTTTCGCGTGTGCAATCACATAATAAATTCGCACAGTTTTCGTAAAATATCAGTGTATGTTTACGTCAATTTTAATCACATTCTCGCATTTAATATTCTGTGTTCCGTATCATGGTAGATCTTTCATAATAAGTGCATCAATAGTTCTAAATAACATTAACATGTGTCGCGTACTGATCTGTTTCTGAGAATTTTGTATTCGGTCCGAGCGCTAGCCTAGCGACCAGCAGTGATAACGACACGTGTTCCCTTAGTGTGTAACAAAGACGGCAACATAACACCACCCAGCTGCAGACACAGTGAAGACAGAAACAACAACACCACTTCATCTCTCTGTATGAAATAACAACCGCCACCATGATAAGGCTACTACATTCTACTATGATTATAAATTCATAATTATATCAAATGAAACACAAAAAAAGTATTTAAGTAACAGCAACTGCCAAAGCAACAGAACATTGGAAGAGTCGAATCTCACTCAATCAGAGTTCAGGGAGCACTGGGAAAATTTATATCAAAGAAAGGAGCTTCAGAGCCGCCGCGCCAACTGCCGGAACAGATCGACCACAGACTGAATTGAGAGAGATTCAGCCCACCACCACACACTGTTCGGGAGAAGTCACGGCGCCCTTGAGATGGTCACGGATCATTAAACGGCGCCACATAGAAATGATCCAATATTATTATATTATATATATCAATAAATCATTACACATACCATATTCGGAGGGAGGCAAACATTCTAATAGGAATATTTTCCCTTCAGCGTTATTGTGTTTTTGTACTAACTGGGCTAAACTACTGTATTGGCTGACATTTTTGTCATCATACAGAATAAAAGATCCTTTCTTTTCCTCAATTTTGTAGGTTTCAGGTTTTGTGCTGCAAATATAAATCAACCAAATGAGTTTCAAAATTAATGAGAATATATTATCAAGTATTTAGCGATCTAGTGGAAATTTATACACCTTTTCAACATCTAATACAAATAACTGACTGGCAAAATGCCTAGAATAATACAATCTCTCCCAAATTTGTGTAATGAAGGAACTTTGAAAAAAGTCATAATTCTTTGGTTTTTTACATTTTGAACACATTTATCAAAATTGTTTTCTTACCTATTCTTTGAGCAAACGTCAATGTAAAATGTATCAAAGTCCTTTTCACATTGTCTAAGAATATAACAACCAGGTTTGTTAGATCTCTTGTCTTCTAATTTGTGGTACGAAAATACACCCCTGGAAAAAAAATGTTACTCATAAATCATCATTCACATTTCACATTTCTTGAATGTGCCATTTTATGAAAACAAAGAGGAAAAAAAGTTCTTTCTCAGCATGTAATTAATTACAGTCACAAGGTAGATTTGCAAATCAAAATCTCTCGGAGTATCATAAAACAATCAATTGCAAAAGTGACTTACCCAACTGGTCCATGGCACTTCATGTTATGCAGTTTTTGTAGAGATGGTGAAGTTACTTCTCTGCACAAGTTAAATGTCCATTTCACCATAAGCCTTAAACATATTAGTAACAAAATACTAAATTATCCACTCAGTTTATATCTTCTCAACATCTGTATTTTACCACTTAATTGAACAATTGTCACAAGGAGGCCGTGACTCTGCCAGACTGGCTACTTGGAATGGCCTAGCAACAATATTAAAAGGAGACCATTTAATTTAAAACTAAATTATCCACTCAGTTTATATCTTCTCAACATCTGTATTTTACCACTTAATTGAACAATTGTCACAAGGAGGCCGTGACTCTGCCAGACTGGCTACTTGGAATGGCCTAGCAACAATATTAAAAGGAGACCATTTAATTAAATACTAAATTATCCACTCAGTTTATATCTTCTCAACATCTGTATTTTACCACTTAATTGAACAATTGTCACAAGGAGGCCGTGACTCTGCCAGACTGGCTACTTGGAATGGCCTAGCAACAATATTAAAAGGAGACCATTTAATTAAATACTAAATTATCCACTCAGTTTATATCTTCTCAACATCTGTATTTTACCACTTAATTGAACAATTGTCACAAGGAGGCCGTGACTCTGCCAGACTGGCTACTTGGAATGGCCTAGCAACAATATTAAAAGGAGACCATTTAATTAAATACTAAATTATCCACTCAGTTTATATCTTCTCAACATCTGTATTTTACCACTTAATTGAACAATTGTCACAAGGAGGCCGTGACTCTGCCAGACTGGCTACTTGGAATGGCCTAGTAACAATATTAAAAGACCATTTAATTAAATACTAAATTATCCACTCAGTTTATATCTTCTCAACATCTGTATTTTACCACTTAATTGAACAATTGTCACAAGGAGGCCGTGACTCTGCTAGACTGGCTACTTGGAATGGCCTAGCAACAATATTAAAAGGAGACCATTTAATTAAATACTAAATTATCCACTCAGTTTATATCTTCTCAACATCTGTATTTTACCACTTAATTGAACAATTGTCACAAGGAGGCCGTGACTCTGCCAGACTGGCTACTTGGAATGGCCTAGCAACAATATTAAAAGGAGACCATTTAATTTAAAACTAAATTCTTTACCAGCATTCTTGAAATAGTATTATGACAGTTACGGTGCCAAAAGAAAATCATCCAGAAATGTTATTATCACAGGAACAATGGAGAAGAGAGTAGGCCAGGCTATTGGGAAGCTTGTGATTGAATTTTGTCATGTTTGTTTGCGAAATAAAATAACAAAAATAAACCAGCCAGGATTGTATTTTCTGTATCGCAGAATCTAGATCATTGCAGATTAAAAATTAAGAGAAAAGTTTACCTGTAATATCCATCACAAACGCTGATAAAAGAGAACATTTCCTGTGGTTTAGTAAAGTTAATATAGACGGGTATACCATTCCTTCTGCTTATCTCTATGGTCCCGTCATTTCTAGTTGACATAAAGCACAACTCATCAATTGTACACAGATGCTCAAACTAGAAAAGAAAAATAATACTCCCTTAAAAGACTAGCATCTTGACAAAGTTATGATTATCTGTTCAATGGACGGAGACTGCACTATGTCGTAAGCTATTATTTTCAGTATAACCATTGTACTTTAGTATGTTTTTTCAACATTATAACACTAACTTCTCAAATGTTTTTTTAACACAAAATAATTAGCAAATATAATTATAAGCAATTACTGTTAGTCGTGGCTATAATCTTGTTAAATCTTAACGATATTGAGTTGAATTAACATTTTTTTGCTATCACAAAATATGTGAGATCCTCTTTTACTGTGTATATACCAAAAATTAAGATGGCTTTACAACATAAGCATGCCATTTTAATATGCATAAGGATGACTACAATACTTTATATTGATATTTAAATTTATCCAAAAATAAACATAGTGTATGGTTTCCCTTTAACTAATGGGGTGTTCACATTTGGCGAATATCGCCAGGCGAATTTCAAAATATAACGTCAGGCGAAAAAACAAAATTCGCCGTACGCCCATTGATCGTCACACCTGTTCACACAGTCCACCGATTTAGAAACGATCTGTCAGATGCGCTTTGATTTTGACACTGTTTTCAAAATGGCGGACGTCGAGATCGCGAAGTGTTTATTTTTAGTCGAAAATGTTATAGTAGAGGTTATAAGGCGCCTTTTAATTAAGGAAACAAACGCCACAAACCAACAAAAAAGATAACAGCTGTCACGAAGCGGGAAACATTATAAAATTGATAGGTTTTAAAGCTTTTACCATAGATACGAACGCCGCGCATATCTGCGCATGCGTAAATCGTTCAATCGGCCGAGAAAGTTGGAAGGTGGTCAACTCGAGACGTTATCGTTTCTACTTGTTTTTATCGTTTCAGACTAGCTGTCATTTTGTTCACACGGTTCAAATGGCTGGCGATATTTTGGTGCCCTGGCGATATTCGCCAAAGTGAGAACACCACATAAGGGAAACATTTCTAGGCATGTGTACAAAATTTGAAAATCTATTGTACCTCTCTTTTGCTCTTGAAGTATATCCTGAGACCAGGTTGTTCTTTATGAAATGGCATCACATGCAGTGTGACATCATACATGCAGCCATTCTTATCAATCCATACGTCATACTCCTCCGACAGGTAATTTGGTGCCATTAGATTAAATTTCTTCAAATATTGGTCCTTCACATACCTGCAATGAAGCCGTTCAAAATAAATATTTATGAACATGTAAATATTAAACAAAAACGATTAATGGACTAAGGGGGGATCTCTGGTTTGAATCCTATTATCAACCTACATACTCACTTATACTTCCGGAAATGAGCATACTATTATATATAAGGATGGTTATGATCATATGTATTTGAATTTAGCTGAAATAAGCTTCAACAATTTAATTCAATCACCCTTCTACACTCCTCTTGGAATACAGGACAGAAACTACTATACCATCACAGCATATCCCACAAGTGGGGTAGCCAGTTGACCAGCTGCATATAATCCAATAAACATGCAAGCTGTCCTCTTTGTGCCAATATAAAATAAAGCACATAATAACCCTCCTCTAATTTATTCCTCTAAGGCAATTTCTGACAGCCGACAAAATGTAATATAATACATTGGTTCAGCAATACAGCAAAGGTGTATCTATCTTACGTGATGTATTTTTTCACTCATGTCTTTTAAAGATAGTATACATTTCTCAGACTCACCCTGCATCTCTGCCAGTTTTCTCAATTTTAGAAAGTGTTGTATGAATTGGTTTCTTTGTGAATATAGAATGTTTCTTGAGAACCTCACGAGGGATATATTTCTTATATTCCTTTTCCACATCTTCACATTTTTTATTTTCCTCCAGCATCACACGATACCTATACAAAACAACTATTATTCAACAATTACAATTAAACGCATACCTATACTTAAGTATGTTAATATTCAGAAGAATGCGCAGTTGGATATAATGGAAAAACTGTAATTTGTTTTCTACTTATATTCACTATTTATAAACACTTATTATACAATGACAGCACTTGAGATTTTGTACATCCCATATAGCCACATCCTCTGTCCATATCAAGCTCTACCTATCTTGTAATAAAAACATTTCGGATACATTTTCATTTATCAGGAAATATGGTGGTACTGAATGATAGATTGAAAAGTTATAAAAGCACTTCATTTATGATGATATATACTGAAACACCTGTATTATAGTTGTTAAATAAAGATTATCAATATTATTATTATCACAGCAACAGACTGAAGAAAAGAAATATGGTGGTACTGAATGATAGATTGAAAAGTTATAAAAGCACTTCATTTATGATGATATATACTGAAACACCTGTATTATAGTTGTTAAATAAAGATTATCAATATTATTATTATCACAGCAACAGACTGAAGAAAAGAAGTTTGCAGAAATATAAGCATTAAAGCATTGAATATGGACAATATGAAAATCGTATGCAAGAAGGAATTTGTCTCAAGTTCTGTGAAACATTACATTAAACACCATGTTGAGCATTTAGAATCTAGGAATATATTTTTTTCTTTAAAAAATCAATCAGTAACTACTCAACACACTGGAGAAAAATGTATACTTACATGTCAGCAATGCCTAACCCAAGCAGTTCATCTCTGTGCTTGGCGTATATAATTTCTGGTATTTTATTCTCCAATACATCATTCCTAACTTGGAAGAAATAATAGTTATAAGCAACAGGATCTAAACTCTTCAATCTTTGTAAACTTGGTACCTAAAAATATAAAAGAAAACAAATAACATTAGCATACATATATCTATATGTATTAACAAATAACTATTCCTATTATTCATTGTCAAAATATGATTCTAGATCTCTGAATTACCCTAAATGCACCACAAAAACCGTTGGGCCACCACCACTAGTCGTAGTAAGTCAGCAGTGAAATTAAAATTGCAATTTAAATTTCTTTTGATCTAAATCCTAAATCATCACAACTTTAGTTTATTATTATTATTTCCAAATAACATTACAGTCTCCAGGACACTGCACAGTTTATAAATTCTAAGATATAGTTAATCCACTGGCTACCTCACTTTTGAGAGATGCCATGATAGTATAAACAGTTAATTACCATAATGATTTATTCAAGAAAATAAACACTTTACAACATTTTCATGCAACAAGCTACCTCACTAGGTGCAACCTGTAAAAAGGTAGTGTCTACATCGAATTATATTATCGTCGTTGCATATTCAAAAAGAAACATGTGCGCACATTTTTATTTAGACATACTCTTTTAAAACTGTGCATAAAGACATGTAGTTTGGATTTTTTATTGGCATGTGATATTATTCTTTAAGTAGGTATTGAATTTTAATATTCGATACTATGAATCATTTTATAAAATAGTTATGATGTCATTACAAGCAGTTTGTTCTAGAAATAATAATAATAATAAATAATAATAATAAACTTTATTCCAGAAATATTATACAACACAAAATATAGCATTTTCACAATTTATATTAATTTATACATTTTAATACTTCTTCACTGGGTCAAAAAATTGTCAAAATATTTATGAATTCACATATCCCTTTTTGAATATGCAACAATGTTATATATAGCTCATATCATTTCTAAACAATTTTCTTTTTAAAAGCATCAGAAAAAAAAAATATAAACATAAAGAAGAAACAATACTAAAACAATACTGTGTTAGCGAGAAATCATACATCTACACTTGTTCTGTATCATTTCTACATACAGTCATTCAATCTCTTACGCTAAATAAATGCACGTTTGAGGAATTAAAATAAAGATTATCAGTTTGTAATAATAAAAGTACATTGATCACGAATATCTTAATAAATAATATAATAAAACCTTTCCTTCATTATTATAACAATAATTAAAAGCAAGTATAAATTTTACTATGTGAAACCTTTTTTCATAGCTATATACCATTTACGATGCATTTTCATTTCCTACGAAATCAATAATGTTTTTTCTAAAATAATTAGAGTCGTGTTTATACACCATGGAACTGAACGATATTTTTGTAAAAGATATTTAATGTGTTCATTATATTCTAATCAGAAAATATTCAAATTTAAGAACAAACATCAAAACTTTAGCGCAACCCTCACGACACTCAACAAAATAATGGATGGCATCACAATTGTCATGCAAGATAACATCACACATCCAGTCCAATGAGGTGGAACCTAGTCCCGTGAAATGCAAAAACTGCTTTTTCAAATGCCTATAAATGAATTAAAAATGCATATTTGAAAAAAGAACACCACCATAATTTTCATAGTTTTACTATACTCTACTATACCCTCACGCCATGTCCCAGGAGGGGTAGGCAGAGAGAACGGAACGCCATATAGATCTATCCTTACATACTTCTTTCGCTTCCTCTACATTCATTCAGTTTCTCATACATGCACGCTTATTTTCTTACTCAGCACGCGTCCGTCCTTAAGAATTTGGTCCACGTGATCAAGCCACGTGGTTCTTGGACGTCCGCACTTCCTCATACCCCTTCTTTCAGATAAATACATCCTCTTTGTCATCCTTTCATCTTGCATTCGCTCAACATGTCCAAACCATCTCAACTTGTTTACACGCATTCTGTCCACAACACTCCTCTCACATCCGCTCATTCTCCTGATATCCTCATTCTTCACTCTATCTCGCAACATTTTACCAACCATTCTTCTCAGTGAACGCATCTCCACAGCATTTATTCCACTCTCATCCTTTTTCAACAACGTCCAAGTTTCGCTTGCATACATAAGTGTCGGTACCAGAATGGTATTGTGCACTAGCATTTTTGCCATGTTCGACACACTGTTATTGCTAACAATGGGTCGAAGTGCACCATTCACTCTAGCACCGGTGACTTTTCTTCTTTCAATGTCCTTATCAAATCTTCCATCCCTCGCAAACAGACTTCCCAAATAGACATACTCATTCACTTGCTCTAAACATTCAACGTCAACCTTTATTTCACATACCGTTTATTCACTCTCTCTTTCAAACACCATTACTTTCGTAGTTTTTTGTACTATTTTTTAACTGAAAAAAATATATGAATGTTCCCCTATAATTAGATGAAGAGATTGTTTTAATAAATATTTAATCAAATTACCCTGTAACGAATTTTCAAGACCAAGTTGTTATAACTCTCTATGACAGCATTAGGATGTAGGTATATATATGGATCTTCCAACTGAAGAGCAAACAATGTGGTGGCTATTTGTGAGATACGTAGCATCCGACATACTATGCCACAAAGTTCCTCTGCCTTGGTTGTAGAATTGCACTCCACAGATATAACCTTTTCTTTAATAGCGACATTTATGTCTATTTTTATTTTCTTCACCATCTTGGAAATTATTTCCTTTTTAACAATTTTTTTTAGCTATTATTTATTATATTTAATCTGCATTCTGCTATTTACAGTTTTAATTTTCTGAAAGTTCAAATCAACACAACGATAAAGAAATTATTTATTACACAAGACATTACTATAAAACTAAGATTATAGAATAAGAATAAAACAACAAATATATCACCTCATTTTACAGTATAGGTAGTGTTATTAATTCACAAAAATTACTTAACAGTTCTGGTTGCCTATAATAGATTACCATAAAAATATGTTTATAAAAACAATTCTATGATTAAATTGATTACATTTTCAATCACATGAATCAATGCTAATTAAGCAATACAACTGCGAAATACAATGTTAAAAAGACAATTAATACCTCAATAACGATTAAAAGATGACAATAAATGTAAATTTGTACCTAGAAATGCATATTTTGCTGATACAAACATCCCAACAATGGTAATACTCGGAATCAAAATATGTAAACATACATTTATATTCAGCACTTGCTCAAACATTTAATATAAGGAACGAGGTTAAAATAAATATATAAACATATGTATTGTTTTAACACTTACTCAAGCTTCATGAAGGTATTTTTAACGAAACATTTTTACTTATATTAATTTATTTTTCTTGCACAAACTATTTTCCAAACGCAAATCCCAAAACGTCAAAATAATCGAAGTCGAACATGGACCGAAACAATGTTGCCATTGCCAAGTATACGTATTTTTACCATAGATGTTTATTTTTAAAGTAGCATTCAAATTGCTTCAGTGGCCACTTGCAGATTTTTTTTTACATAAAATTGTAAATTAGTATTAAAGAAACACAACCACAATTTATTTTAATTTTTCTTGCACTATTTCCTTAAGGGTCGTTCACATACGTTCACTTTCAGTGATCACTCCGGATGATCCTCCAAGATGAACAAGTGTGAACAGGCGTTTCATCAATAGTGATCACTAGCGATGACGGAGGAAAGAGATTACCACTCGTCATAATTTTGATGAAAGGTCCTTTCACTGAAACGACCATAAACAAGTTTTATCTTATTATTTGTTTAATTCTCTATGAATTTGTATTGAATGTCAGAATCATGTACAAAATTATTATGCAGTCGAGAGCTATATTAATTTATTTTAAGTGTTATTTTACATTTTTGAATTTGTTTAATTATTTTTATGCGAAAATACGTCAAACTACATACAACATGAGTGAGAAAGTAGACATGGCAGTGATAGCATAGGATGAACAAATGTGAACAGACGTGTTCACTTTCGATGAACAGGTTTGACCCTGACACTCTGGATGATCATCCAAAGTGAAGTAATGTGAATGCTACTTTAGACAGAAGCATTTAAAAATTAGATTTTCTCGGAATGATCAAAAACGATATGGCGGCGCTGTGACGTCACGGAGTCCCATGTGTGTATGAAATTATAATCTGTGGTTGCGAAAGTTACTATGATTTCCTCCGTCATCGCTAGTGATTACTACAGTATTGATGAAAAGCCTGTTCACACCTTTTCATCTTGGAGGATCATCCAGAGTGATCACTGAAAGTGAACAAATGTGAACGCCCCTTTAGGTCTTTTGTGGTCCTTCCCTCGATATTACTTCTTTGGAATAGTCACGTAAATTGAGTTTTTCTTTTTCGCCGTATCTTTGCTTTCCATTCTCTCTGGTTTAGCACGTTTGGAAGACCGCGCCGTTTTCCATTTGTGTTGATTGTGAATTTTATTTAAAAAATATCGCAATTCACCGACTTTTAAGCAACATTTCTAATCGTTTAAGTTAAGGCGCTTAGACATATTAGTATTGTGGTAAGTTTTTAAAATCTCGTATACATCGTACTTTGTATCTACGACACCGAGGGAATTGTATTTGGAATTTCCCTTGTGATTTTATTTTTGGCCGGTGCGGTTTTCAGTAGGTTGATGGGTTTTTGTTCATTTTATATTTACATCAAGTATTTCTTCAGCGTCGGCGGTGTGGACGTCATCTTTATTTAGATCGTCGTTATTTAAATTTATAAGATAGTCTGGATTTCTAGGTACACGAGATCTTTTTATACTGTTTGTGTACACACTGCTACATGTTTACGTGACCTTGTATTCTGTTTCCTTATTGAAGCAAGGTTATGTTGAGATTAGAATTGCAACAATTCTCTTTCTTTTATTCTTTAAATAAATCATATTTGATTGGGTTACTATTCTTATATCATTCAAGTCTTTGAGTAGTCATTCACTTGCTTCTAGATTTCCCAAACTTTGTAGGAAGGATCCACATGTTTTTGTCCTTTGTTTGAGAATATGTTTCCTATTGTTTGATATAATGTACCTAATTTTATCTAGGGTGTTTTGTTATCTATTAATTATATGAGGCTGCCTATTGCACTGTAAATAAAAGTATTGCATTAGGCCTGAAAATAGGATCCTGTAACTTCAGTAATTCAATATCTATTTATTATTATATTAGTAGCTGCTTATACTTAGACTTAATAAACAATATCATTATGTTTGTATTAACCATGGGATTCCAATTAGTTTTATTTCTACAAAATATTGCTTTTATTGCAAAGATCAACTAAATATTATTAATAACTCTATGTTTCATTGAATCTACTGGTTCATATTCTTTGCATATCCATTGGCCAAATGCTGAAATGATGTACAAAGTAAATTTAAAGTGAATAAAAATATTTATAATTTTACAGTTCGTTGTATATTTCTGCTTTGTGCTCCCGAGAGGAGCGGTGAGGGTGGTTGATGGATAGATGGTATATTTACAATATCATATAAAATGTTTTGTATTATATTTTTTCACAGAAATGGCTGATGAATGGGATGAATCTGGTGAATTCAGTGTCGTAAGTTTACTCCATATAATTTTAACTCAATAATTCTACTACCTATGTGTTTATATCCTTTTTGACTTTCTACAAGTTTAAATCTAAGATTTCAAGTCTTGCCCTCCGTACGTGATACATTTTTGTTTATAGCAAAGTTTAAGGTATGCGTTATGTATGCTCACTAATGCCTAGACTCAGCGGCGTGCCTTCCATACATGCAAATATGCAAAGCATGCCCTACAATAAATGTAAAATCTTAAAAATTGTGTAATATAGTAGTGTAGAATATCATTTTAAGATTATTTATGAATTTCTAACTACTATAGTATGACATTTTTAAGATCTATTTATTTATTTTAGAGCATGCGTTGGATATTTGCATGAATGGAAGGCACGTGCCTGGCTAGACTGTTATGGAATAGACAGAAAGGATATACTGCTATAGGCCAGTATCAACTCTCTCCTTTCAACATTTTGTATTTAAAGTATAAATGTTTTGTTCTTATTAATATTTTTTTATTCACAATTCAGATTCTCTTGTATAGTCGTATATTGTTACAAAGCAGCAGCAGTTGTACCACGGTGTCAATTCCTGATCAATTATAGGTCACATGAATTAAAAGACTTGTAGAAAGAAATCCATCAAAAAAACTGAGAAATGGATATAAAGAATATAAAAATAAACCAGTAATATGCTTGAAATAAATTATTGGATTGTCTTGTCAAGAGCATTCACTTGAGATAAAATATTTATTGTAATACGTAGTCATGTTTCACATTGACTTATCATCTGTCAATCTTATCAAACATTTAATTGGTACACAGACTTAAGGGAATGGTGTGAGCAGATTTGGTGGTAGGTAGGCAGATATGTATAGTAGGTATAAAGTTATTATGTGATTTGTTTGTATTGCAGAGTTCTAATGGAGGAGGAGATGATGGGGGCAAGAGCTTCGGGGGAGGAGGCAGGGGATTCTCTGCTTTCGTAACCAACGATGGTATTATTTTATACTAGTATCTTTCTCAGTTTAGATAGTAATAATCATAAGGAAAATTTATATTCAGCCCTGTTTAATGATCCATAACCATCTCGAGGGTGCCTTGACTTCCAAACAGTAATGTTTTCAACTTTCTCCTGAATGCGGTGGTAGATTGATTCTCTCTCAGATCTTCAGATAATCTGTTCCAGGCAGTTGGTGCAGATTCTCGAGAGCCCCTTTCTGGGAATTTAGAGGAATTTGCCCAATAGGGCAGATACACTTCCAAATTTGCAGAAAGGAGCTTCAGAGCCACCAGCCAGATAAATAGTCTGATTATTATAATAATATAATTGTTCCATAACAAACAGGTTGTCCACTCTGTACATAATATAGGAAGTGCCATACTTAAGTATGAGTAGAGAAGAGACCATTAGCATCTTGATGTTATGGAATGAAACATCAAGGTATTATTTTTATTCTTATTAATTTAGGACTGTAGTTTTTGAGAAAATTGGTGCTATGTTACCGGCCTTTTAGGCCATTGGTTTAAGGTCTCATTTTAAGATATCCAGAAACTATAAAACTGTTCATAATTTAACAAGTATAGGATAGGTAACTCAGGTGTTTATTATAGAAACAACACAACATAATGCTGCAACACAAACATATTGATAAGATTCTATTATTTCATCACACTATCTGTAAGTGTCACATGATAACGCAATAGATAACAATGAGACATAGATATATGTATTATGTGGTACCTTCTCATACATATTTTGTTCTCATGTATTTTTAGTTTTAAGTAAGTTTAGAGGATTCAAAGTTTTAAATAACCCTCTTGATATGTATGTATATTTGCTTTTTTATAATTATAAATACTTGATTCAAAAATTCACTCACTAGGTTGCCCAGCATTTTGGTCGGCTGCGTGAAAAAAAAAGAAGAAAATCAATAAATTGATTATCGAATATCCAACATAAAGATCTACAAACCAATAAATGTTAAATAGTATGTTTTTTTTACCTCGAAATCGAATAAATGAATGGAAAATGAATAATTAAACAATATGAGTAAATTATCGAATGTGCTAATGAATTTAATAAAAAATAAAACATGTAATATATAGTGATAGGTATATGAATCTATTAATATAGAAATGAATAAATCCGTTGTAAATTTCGTCTTTCTGCCACTGTTTTTTTTTTAGCCGTACGTATTCAACAGGAATATTGTGGAGGTTAATGTAACATGTTCCGTATATTTATTGTTTTGCTTTAACATGATATGGTTAGATAAAAGAAATAATTATAGTGATAGTCTCATCACTACACATCCTCACATATTTTTATGTATTGATTTGTTGATCTTGCAATAATAAAATTTTGTTATAAATATAATGTTTTGAGTTAGAAGAGATTGCGCCTTTACAATATTCTTGCCCTCTGTATATTGATTGTATTAAATTTGAATACATTTTTCTATAAAATTTTATGTATTGTGATCAATGTGCAGTAAAGAAAGAATCAGTACCTAAATATATTATAAAAGAATTTAAATAAATAAACTCAACAAGTTGAGGAACCACTGAAATGTCACAACATCAAAACAAATAAAGGCATAAAAAACCTGGTAGACATATTATTTATATTTGGTGGTGGTATACCTCCATCAAATATCCTCCATACATCCATCAAATTATTCAACAGTCTACCTGCATGTTTGAAGGATGCTAGGAGTCTTAACATTTTCAAAAGAAGAATTAAAGGATACGCAAGGACATTAAAACTCAACACTGACAATAGACACCTGTAATTTGACCAAAATTTCCTATATGTTTAAAAAACTGTTTCCTCTCATACCAGTGGCTCAACTACTGACTGAGGAAATTACAAAATAAAAATACCATTGCACTGTAATATAATATTTGTCTACTATATAACATTTTTTGTATTGTTGTTTTATTATTGAATAAATAAAAAAAAAAAAAAAAAAAATACCATAGTCATAAAAAAAGATAGCTGTCCTTAATTCCCAGAACGACACTTGAAGAGATTGAAATAGGTTACAGATGTTTGTGATTGTTTTTACTCACAAATTGTCAGTGGGCCTTCCCATTCTATTATTTTTAGTATATTGGCATAAGGTTGGTTTGAGAAGACATTTATTATTTTATTTACTTATTCATTCAACCATATACAGCTTTACTTTTTTATATAAACAATAACAAACAAAAACAACATCTCCTCACTTTAACTTTCAATATATTATTGTTTGGGGTGCACATGGAGCCATAATAAATGAATAGGTTATTGCATTTATTTCTTATCAAAATGTATTTATATGATATGTGCAATTATTAATTTTGTAATATTGTAAAAGAATTTCTAGAGTTGATTAATAAAAGCCATGTAATGGGAGAATAAAGATGTGCTTATAGTATAACAGATGAATTATGCAAAATAAGAACTAATTCCTGTGAACATTCTCATGTTTTATTTTATTGGATTCACTGTGTATTCCAGATTCTAATGGCTACAGAGGAGGACGAGGCGGTGGAAGATCTCGAGGAGATGGCAGAGGTAATACTTACTACTTAATATTAATAATTTAACAAGTGTGTATTCAAAACTTTTTTTTTTTTTTAAAAAAAGATATATCTGGGTTTAGTTATAAACCCAAATACAACCCTTTTTAATTTATAATTTAACAATATAAAAATCTAAATAAATTTAGCAATATAATTTATAATTTAGCAATATAAAAATCATATTATGCACTTATTGAAATTTAGTCTACAACTTTGTGCTTAATTATGAGGCTAACAGTTGGGGAGTAATGATTATTCACTGTGTCGGTGTTTACGTAGTAGAATTCCATAGCGAAATAAATAAAACAAATGTTTTATTCTACTATTTGTTTATTTGACAAGAGAGACGTCTTTCATCTTATTAGGACATTGTCAAAGTAATGATTAAATGTTATTGTATGCATGTTTAATTTATTAATCAGATGGATTTTTATTTGTTTGCAGGTAGAGGCAGGGGGCGAGGAGGGAGAGATGGTGGTGGCAGAGGAGGTCGAGGAGGACGTGATGGCGGAGGCTACAATAGCAACAATTATGATGATAATGGTAAATAGACAGCCTCAATGACCTTTAGAGCATAGAGAATGTTGTGGGAAGAATATACTTATAATAACACTTTAAGTGGATGAGGTTCATTTGCATCTTATACTTCTGAGAGAATTGTGGAATAGCGTATAAATTGTATTGCACCACAAATATCTGTTGGTCAGTTTTCAGAAATATTGTGAGCAGACTTCAGTTTTTGCAACCAGATATTTGACAGTCAATAAATTGTTTCTTCTGGTTACAGAGGAATCCAATGGCTACAACGGTGGAGGAGGTGGTGGCTTTGATGGTGAAAGACGAGGGGGAGGCTTCAGAGGCGGTAGGGGAGGAGGTAGAGGGGGGAGAGGTAAATGTGCCTTATTTAATTTTGATATTATTGACATCACCAGAATTTCTTGACAATGGATAATTTGTTTACCGCAGTTCATGCATTATATAGCTTTATGAACACTACGTTATGAATAGTCCAAAACTTTTCGCAAACAAATGTTTTCATTTTCTTTTTAAATCTTCCTCTATTCCTCTCATAATATATCTTCGTCACGAAGGCTTCTGATGGCTTAGATATCCCTCTTCTGCAATACACTGTTTCTATGAGAACGACGTCAGAGCGTAAGAAATGTCGTCGGAAGAGGTGACTCAATTGGTGCAGAGATTGGATGGAGGAAGTTAGTTTCTGCCCTGTGCTCCTGGAGGAGTGTTGAAGAGGAAATGTGATATATAACTTGTGTGTATGTATTCAGATGGTGGCAGTAACGGTGGTGGAGGGGATTTCGGGGAGGGGGGTGAGCCTGAGAAGAAGAAGGAGGCGTACATACCTCCTGAGCCAACTGAAAATGAAGATGAGATGTTTGGCTCCAACATCACCACTGGAATCAACTTTAACAAATACGATGCCATTGAAGTTAATGTGTGTAATAATTTATTTTAGTATACTTTTATTATCTATTACATAACTTATTTCTTTTCATATTTATTTATTTGTTCATTCAACAAATACGATTCTACAATAGTTACAAGAACTAGGATTATCCAACTAAGTAGACCTGTTCTAGGACGATCATTTTATTATTATTATTATTACATACACTGTTTAGAAAAAATTGTGTCCACAATAGTATCAATAACTCAACCTAATGTAATGTGTTTACAGGTCACTGGTGAAAATGCACCATCTAAAATTAAAGATTTTGAAAGTGCTAATTTCCGTGCAGCTGTTATGGTGAATATTAAGAAATCTGGTTATAGTGTGCCAACTCCTATACAGAAAGCTGCCATTCCAATTGTTATGGCGGGACGAGATCTGATGGCCTGCGCACAAACTGGATCTGGAAAAACTGTGAGTAGACTACGCTTCATGTTTAAATTGGAATATTTAGTGTAATTGAATTTTTTGTGTTAACACTGATGGCGGTTTTGGTCGGTCGATCCTTCAGGCCCACCTCTGAAGACAACTTTGGTTTGAATATGCTGTTAAATAAGAGTTTACGACTCTTGAGATATCCCGGTGGAGGTGAGCTTCTCTTCAATGTCAATACTGTCAGTGAAAGCCTTAGATCATACATCCGGTTTGATATTATTGTAAATGAAATAATGCGGAAATGTTTACTTTTATTTTAGGCAGCCTTTCTGCTTCCCATCATAAGCCTCCTGCTGAGTGATCCCAAAGACTTGGTGATTGGTAGTGGTGGATGTGCAGAACCTCAAGTAGTAATAGTCGCCCCCACCAGGGAGCTCGCTATACAGATATTCTCCGAAGCTAGAAAATTCTCAAATGAAGCTGCACTTAAAATTTGCATTGCTTATGGAGGAACTGTATCCAGGCACCAAGGTGAAGCTATCAGTGTAAGTATACTGCAAAGCATTGTGTCCCATACTTACTGAAAAATTACTTTTGTTAGCAGTTCAATATTAATAAATGACAATTTATTTTGAAATGTACTAAACTGTGGAAAGACCACTGAAATATGCAAGAGCAAATTTATTTATTTAATTTACATCAAAGGCCGAAGCCTTTTATGATACATTATAAATTTGTAATTATAACCATACATTTTTAACCAAATTAGACATTTTATATTCTAGTAGTCTTAAATATGTACATAGTTAACATTTGAAGTATACTTCATAAAATAGACCATTGGTTAATTCCAAGGGTGTACACAATATGAAAATGCCATCATTTATCATTTTGCTTAGGTGCTTATTGTTTCTTATAAAAGTGTGTTTAAGGATAACATTGTGTTAATGACATATATTTTTCATTCAGCGTGGATGTCACATTCTGGTTGCCACCCCTGGAAGGCTGTTTGACCTCGTGGAAAGAAGAAGACTTAACTTTTCATCTGTAAGATTTGTTGTACTGGATGAAGCAGACAGAATGTTAGACATGGGATTCATAAAGGATATTGAAAAGTTGATGACCCATCCCACTATGACACCACAGGTAACTGGCTTATTGGCTGGTTCAATAAAAATGAAAAAGCCTCTTAGTAATAAAATACTTTTAGTAATAATCATAGTAACTTATAAAATTTCAGGCTTGAAAATAAAAGATACTTTCAGCCGGTTCCACAAAAAATAATAGTCACTTTAAAAAGTAGATTTTTCTCATGTAATTTTGTATTTATAGGGTGAACGTCGTACTCTAATGTTTTCTGCAACTTTCCCAGAAGAAATCCAAAGACTGGCTCATCAGTTTTTGGACAACTTTGTGTTTGTCTCTGTAGGCATTGTCGGCGGAGCATGTGATGATGTAGAACAAGTTTTTTACGAGGTCACTAAATACAAGAAAAAGGAAAAGTTGATTGAGTTACTGGAAGAAAACCGTAAGTTATAGTCAATGCAAACAAAAAAGTTTATGTGGTCAAATAAAGTGTAACGGAGTGATTTATTTACTTAATATTATTTCATTTTTATTTCCAGCTGGTATTAGAAGTATGGTGTTTGTGGGCACCAAGCGTAATGCTGATTTCCTAGCCATATGTCTGTCACAGAAAAACATCCCAACGACCTCCATTCATGGTGATAGATTGCAGAGTGAGCGGGAAACTGCATTACTTGATTTCAAAAGTGGAAAGTGTTCTGTAATTGTGGCCACTGCTGTTGCTTCCAGAGGCTTGGGTAAGACTTTATCTTTTTGTATTTTTTTTCAAACATAAATCTGGATATGAAATACACCCTTAATAACTTCACAGTAAGCAATATGTTTGTGTCATTAAGGCAGATACGTCAGCTTATTCAATCTATTAAAATACCAATCATCCTATCACGTATCTTTTGATGGCAATAGCAAAAAGGTATCTTATGTATTAATATGAATTAACTTATTAAAAAAATGTTGGTGATTCCTATCTTGCTATTTTGCTACAAAATATCAAAAAATATTAAATTTTTACTTGGTTCTGTAATTGTTTCTAGCAAAATGATGTTTAAATTTGTTTTCAGATATTAAGGATGTGAACCATGTGATAAATTATGACATGCCACAATCAATAGATGAATATGTCCACCGCATAGGACGTACAGGCCGTGTTGGTAATAAGGGCAAGGCCACTTCATTCTTTGACAGTTCCAGTGACATGGCTTTGGCTGGTGACCTTGTGAAAATTCTCAAGCAGGCAGGACAACCCATACCTGACTTCTTGCAATCAGCTGGTTCTAGTGGCGGCATGTACTCACAAAATAGATTTGGTGGAGAGGATATTAGAGTGAGTGTAATATCGTCTAATAGATAATAATTAGAACCGTCTTATGGAGATCTCTGAGGATTTTATGTTCAAAAAAATAATCGTAAACATTTTGTTATGTTTCAGAGCTTTTCGGATAATCCCGGAGTTACAATGCCTGAAGCTGAAGAAGCATGGTAACCATTCAGGAAGCGGTATATGGAAGTATGCACATTTCAGATGTTAAAAGTTTGCTGTATGAAAGTGTATTTGTAACAGTTTCAATATGCTACATAATTAGGTAGTCGTGTGTTCTATTAGAAATATCTTCTTTTTTCTTGTCCAAGAATGTTGTAGAACATACTTGGAATATGTAGTGTGTTTAAGTATTAACATTTGATTGCTGTATACACTCCCATCCTCACTCTCCCTTTATGCATCGCTGTGTTCCACTCGTCATTATTTTATCCTCGTCATTTTTCATAGGTTTTGTCCCATATTTTATGTTAGTTTTATTGTTCTCATATGACTATTAGTCAATATCATTGTATGCAAGCCATCCCTATGCACGGAGTTATCTTAGAGCTATAGCTCTGCGTCCAGTTCATTAATATACTCAGTTGCCTTTGGCGACACCTCATGAATCTCCTCTATATCCCTGGCAAATTTACTTGGAGAGCAATCCTCCACAATATGGTTTATCATTTCAGTCTGGCCTCATGTGCATAGTGGGTGTTTTCTCTTGCTCCACAAGTGGAGATGTCCTTATCTGCCATAGCTATTAGTACCACCAATAATAAAATATGTCTACATTTAAACGAGCCATCTTTTGTCTGCCGGCTACCCCACTTGTACCATGTCATGGAGTTAATAGGTGGACATTGTTAATGTTACAAATGCATTTATAATCTTATATTATATATTCCATTATATTTTTGTATTTTAGAAATAAGTTATGATCTAAGTAGGTATGTTCAGTGTTTTTAATGTGTATCTTCATGAACATGTGTTTATGATTTATCTTTAGTACAAATCAACAGGAAACTATTCGTTCATTAGTGCCATCTCTCATCAGGATGCCATAGTGATGTCGCTGGCTGCGTAGCCAAATAATTCATATGGAAATGTATTTGGACTAATTCACGTGGCTACAGATTGGCTATGTCGCCAATAGTAGAATTATTTGGCGACGTTGCCATGGTGTCCCAGTGAGGGATAGCACCTATTGTCAAAATTTGTATTTCATTGTCTTACATTATGTTATGTGTAAAATCTTACTCACAAAAAACAAAAAAAACTTTGGATAGCTAGGTCATAAACACTTAATATTGTTTTTTTTTTTAGTTATAAGTGCTTCATTTTGTTTATATGAAACAATATTAATACATATAACATTTAATGATTTGTCACTTATATAAATGAACAATGTCTTGTTGATGCTACATTCCATTTAATAATCCCCCTTTGGGAACACAGGGAATCAATCATGCTTTACATTGTGACTCCTTTTTTTATATGTGAACAAAGTTGTAGTAGTGACTGTGCATTAAGACATGTTAAGTTTCCTGCAATACATAATTTTTTGTATGATCATTCGCAGTTATATGGACTTTACAGTGACTGCAAAATATACTGCTGTTTTTCTATAAAACATAGTTTAAAATTTAATATATATTAATTAATGCAGCTAGGGTGTGGAAAAGATCACATGTGATAATGTGGAGCATTGTAGCAATCTAATACATTGTAGGGTATTAGATTGGTTCATTATACTGTATTGTTGATTAGTTCAAGTTTAAATGTTTTTTTGTCATGTTTTCACTAAAATGTTTTCATATCTTTGCAAAAGTTCATTCTTATTTTTTTGGAATCATAAATGTTTACACTGTTTGTTTTCACTTGATTATTTATCAAAAAATTAAAAGCCTTTTGTTCATACCTTACTAGGTAATTATTAATAAAAAGTAAATAGAAAACATCTAAGAGGGAGTAAGCGGGGTTGTTTATGGTATTTTTCTAAGGTTGTGTGCAGATACAATACCATATACAACTACACCTATTCCCCTTAAATGTTTTCTATGTTAGCCTGTTTGTTTTTTGTTATTTACTTATATGTAATTAATTTTTACTGAGAATGGACGTATGTCTGAAATAAATAAATAAAACAAGAGGAAGTAAACAGTGTTGTTATATAAAAATAATCAAAATTTTCATTCTCTATCGTTAGTGTAGGTGTGATTTGATGGTGCAGAGAGAATAAGTGTTGTTTGTTTCATGTTGTGATTTCAGGAGTTGGTATCTGCAATCTGTCTATACCTATATGCTATCTTCTACTAGTGGATAGTTACACTTAGTAGACTCAATATTCTCTCTGAATTACTTAAAAAGAAAATATATATTATACTCATAAAGGGTAGCATGTCTCTGCGTCAAAACAAATATTTTATTCATGAATTAGTTAGGATTTCATCTATATTTATATACTCCACACACCTGTGATATGATACTAAATGACAGTTACATTATGTTGATAGTGGTTTAATTTAAATATAAAGGAGGTAATATTATAAGTGTGTGTGATAGATAGAGTAGGTATAATTAATAATTTCTGTCTTACTGTATATGATCTATCGTTATTATATATTGAGTTATGTTGTTTTGTTACCACACGTTCCTTTATTATAATGTTCCTTGCGTATTTGCCCCTGGTGTAATATTTTTTTTGTATGATAATTCATTTACGCATAACAATTAATATCAGTAATGTTGAAAGAAATTAACTATTCTAATTATTTTCAATCCTGTTCATTTGTCTTATATATGTTTGAGCACATTTATTTGATTACAAAGTTTTGCTTCAGCTAGCTAATGATGAATATGTTTACTGTAATTTTGCAAACAAATATTACTCCAAATAGAGAAGAAATAGCAGGGTACCATGTAAATAAAGATTGGTGATGATGTGTTTAGAACAAGAGGATGAATGTGTGTGCCTGTGAGTTTGTTTGCGAGAGATGGAAGTAGTGCAAGTAATATCGAAAGGAAAAAAGTTGTGGATAGTAGAATAAATGGTGCACTTCAACCAATAATAGAAATATTTCTTTTCAAGCAAAATGGTTGGTGCAATCTATTAATCTAGTGCTACCACTTACGTATGCAAATCAAACCTGACGATGCCAGAAGTATGTATGCAATTGAAATGATATTGTTGAGAAGGATGTGGGGATACACATTGATTTGGATGTGTTGAAGACAAATAACGAAAGTCCTAAAGATATGGTGTTCGAGGTGTGGTCTATTGAGGATCAACAGACCAGAGGCCTGAGTCAACAACACACTTTCGTCTCACGCTCCCGCTCCGTTAGCGTTCGGGTGCAGACGATGTTGCAAGCAAGTGTCAATTTCGTTGCTAAGATACACAATAGTTACGAAAATTAACACTTTGGCGCACCATCGTCTGCACCCGAACGCTAGCGGAGCGGGAACGTGAGACGAAAGTGTGTTGTTGACTCAGGCCTCTGATCATGAAGGACGGACATGTGCTGAGTATATTGAATTGAAGAGCATGCACATAAAACTGTATTATACTAGGATCCAAATGAACTGTCGACTCCAATAATAAAACAAAATCCAATTAGAGGTGATAATTTGTGTTACGGGTATTGATGCATCAAACTTTATTTTCTTGTTACTCAATGTACGTAAATATCACACCTTATTTCTATCCTATTCCCGACCTGTTTTTAACAATTTCACCTGTTTTACATTGGTTGGGAAATGAAAAGCATATTTTTTTTATCCTTTTCGTGTTAAAAACATACATGTTTTTGTGATTAGCTGTAGCTTGTACCTATAACTATATAAGTTTTTTTTTTAATGTTTTGTTATAAACCTCCTTAACCCTTTCTAAGGTGGTGGCAATATACTGTACACCATTTTAAACTAATAAAAATATCTAAGTATAACGCTGTTGTTCATCATTTTTACTTTTAGTACAACAAGTGACATCTCTTGAACAAATATTTTGTTTTTTTTTATTTTTTTACTTTTGTGATCATTGGGAAATATATAATTATCATTTGTAAATATTGGCTCTTATATCACTTTTAGTTTCTTGTGCCTTAAAAGGGTTAAAAAATAGGTTTCTTTAAAAATTAATTCCTATTTTAAAAATATTAATCCTTTTCATCTATGTTTTATTTAGTAACATGGAACATAATTTACCCATCACTACTAACTTACATAAGAGACGTGAGTGTGACGGGAGCAGGTAGCAGATCCTTGCTCACATATTTTACGACAGAGTTTGCCATTTCATTTGGATTCTAGTATAATAGGAAACAGTGTGATAATATGAATGTGATTAATGTGTTTTAACTAGTTATTATATTTTTTATTTCCTTGATAAAATTTTACTGATAGTATGTATTTATTTTTATAAAAACAGTTAATATTTCACTTAAATTTATTGAGAGAAACCTCAAGTACTTTTGTCAATATATACTGAATGACACATTCAAGAGAACTGATGAAACAAAAGTTAATGTCTGAGTATGAGAAATATAAAAGGGGGGGGGGAATGGAGTAGGGTGGGCTAGATAATACTAGGATTAGTGGGTGGGGCTGAGATCTCAGTTTCTCTCAATAAATTTTAGTGAAATATTAACTTTTTTATAAAAATAAAATACTATCATCATTATGAATTTTCACTGACGTGAAGTGCAAAAAAGGTTAAATGGTAACTGTCCAGTGAAGCGATTATGAGTTTTTATGTGCTTTGAAATGTTTGTGAAATTATATAACCATGATGGTCATTATCATGTTTCATCTTAGAACATTTTTGCTGGATGATGACAGAATTGTGTATCAGAATATAGAACTTGTACTATGGGGATGCCATGGTGTCTATATTTGTAAATGCTTAAATCAATATCACTGTTAAATTCAAAACATAATTTAAAATTGAGGTTATGTGTGGCTATCCTTTTCAGCCATTGAGGATGACCTCGACATTGACAAAGATATTTTGTATTCACCCAGTGTCAACAGATATAATTGAAAAGAAAATGTTAGCCACATTCTTTGTTCACAATACTTGATAAATTATTGGGAAGAATCTCTATTTTTTTTTTTCATATTTAAGTCATGTTTTTTTAAGTCCAGTCACATAGATACTAAATGCCAAAATGTATTATGTACTTGATGTTATTATTGTTCTCCTTTTATTTACTTTTAAGTGCGTCGAACAAAATCACAAGAGTGCATTGTGCGTGAATATTGTTCTAGTTGTAAGAATTGTACCAGCTCATGCTTTTATAATAAATATTCATATGTTGTACTAGTTAAACATACAAATAGGATAGTGCGCATTGTCTGCATAATTTGATGGTGCAATGCAATAAGGTATAAAATCATAAAATTGAAACAATGTGTCAAGCCACAAAAACGAGTTAATTATCATCAAGTCCGAGCTAGCTTGTAGATATCTCAATCCAGCGATGATCTTGCTCTCTGTGCATTTAATTACATGACTGATAATTTTTTGATACCTGTGATGATTAATATAATAACCAGTACAGTAAAGAATAAAGAAAACAAACTTATGAACGATAGATATTCTTGATTTGCTAGTTGAACAGTTGAAGCTACCAATCTTCTGAAATACCCCCATTTGTTAACTCCAAATCCATGCAACTGTTAATGGTAACATATAACATTGATTGTTATATTGGTTTGAAGTTAGTAAGGCTCGACACATTATTTCACAACACTATCTAATTAGGATTTAAAGAATTTGTTGCATATAGGTATATTATTTTGGTTTCAACAGTTTAATTGTTTATGTACGTAGTTACACATACTGCCAAATCATAACTTCTAGAACCTTGTTGATACACAATCATTTCTGATTACTTGCTAACAGAGAGTTGTGTGAATAATTTGGGCATTAATATTATATTACAAATCATTCAAAAATTCATTTCTGAGATGTCCACTTTTAACAGAAATATTTTGTTAATTGACAAATACTGATGAACAGTGCTATATGTTTAAAATAAGGACGATACTTGATAATTCATTTAATTACGGATGCTTTGCCATGAGAGTAAACAAGAAAAAAGATAATGCTAAAAAAAATTTAATAGTATGTATTAGTTTATTTTAATATCAATGTGAAGCCATTTAGCTTGAGAATTGACTTGGAATTAAAACTCAACTTTTTATTCTCAATTTAAGCATCCTGAGATTTGACTAGGGAAGCAGAAAATGATAATTTTAAGTTTTATTTTTATATTTGTTATTGAAATAATTTGATTAGGAATATAATATTTTGCAAGTAAAAATTACTTTAAAAACTTTTGAAATGTAAACAACACTGTTAGGCGCAACCAAAGAGCAAGTGATAATGAAGAGATAACGAGTGCTAAAAATTTTGTTCCAATATTTTAAGTTATAGTTCTGAAATTGTTACATTATACTGAGACTTGGCCGGCCATATGAACATTCACAATTGGCATACTGGCTTATTTCACGGTAGAATTATAGCTCAAAAATTTGGCTCGGCACATTGAAAGTCAAATGATAAGGATAACAGTTGTGACATATTACTCGTTTTTGGGCGCAACAGTTTTAATATTATAATTTCATGGTGCTACCCAATGTAAGAAAATTAAAAATTATAGGGAGCAGACACCATTCACAAATCCAGTTGTAATTGATATTAATGTTGAGGCAAAAAGAACTATTCAATTTAAGTTGTGTTATTTCTTCACATATTATTATATATATAATACTATACTATACTGTTGTACAAAGTATATAGGTTGTTGTTTTATTTTGTCATATTTCTTAAGTTTTTTGTTACTTATTGTCTTAATTATTGTTTCCACCATTTATATTACATAACTACAAATATAGTTTTAATACAAATCTTTGTTTTCTTTTTAATATCCATTACTTTTTGAAACAGAAGTGTTCACCAACACACTATATTATATTCTCTATGATATGACGGAGTGAATGCTGCTATCCAATGACAACACAGAATCTAATGTAAAACATTTTATTGAAGGTGTATAAATATATAAATAACTAAAAAATAGATTTCCTTGTTTCGTCTGAGAAAGCAAATACCTATCATTATTATATTTGATTATTTAACCACACACATATATATGTTATTTCTAAAAATAATTATTATACTACTTATAACTACAAGTACACTTTTCATGGAGGAAGAATTAGAGATTTTAAAATCAATAAACAATGTGTAATTAACCAATTTTTTCTGCCAATCAAAGATAAAGCGTTCTCGACACTAATCAGAATTATCTTTAACAAATTGGTAGAAGAAATCGCTTGATAGTGCTAATCTCGCCACTGTCTATGATCGCAATATATTGCCTTTTCTTCTATAAAATAAATAAATGCATTGGATTTGAACCTATAGATGTATTGCTCCTTAAATCCTCTACTGTACACCGACTAATCATGCAGGTTATCAGATTAGGGATTATTGATTTTGCTGAGAATCATTGATTAATAAATCATAATTACTGTCCGGATGTCTTCTTTGTATCTGGTCCACAATTCTGGAAAGGAGAACATTTGAAATGAAACAAAAATGTTTATATTTACAAAACAAAAGAAGATAAGAGAGTCAATTTATGTAGTATGTATTGGACAGATCATGCCATATAGATAAAACTTCATTATTTAATTAAGGTCATTATAGATAAATTCCACAACTAATGCAGAAATACTAGTGACTAGTCATTTGAATTGAATAATATAATGTACAAAATGTTAAGCTATTCAAAAATATCAGTCGTATAGTATCAAAAACCGCTCAGAGACATTTTTTTGCAATCAAAGATTTTTTTTATTTTTGCAACACCAAACTCATTATATCTTATCAACAATATTATTTCGTTTCAAAACCCAGTCAAACATTAAAAAAATTAAACATTAAAATGTGTGTTGGTATCAAGAAACGCTCAGAGACAAATAGTTAGAATCAAAATACGCTTAGAGAATTTCAACCAATAGCAGCACAGGAAACTGCATACTATTTCATGCCCGCACCTGCTTGTCAAGTGTGTGTTGTGTTAGTTTTACGCGTTGAATTGTTGTTATTTTTTAATAAAAGTGATAATTTTTAAATAAAAATATACATCATGGACTGCCACCCAACCGTTGTACCATCAAAGAAGGCTCGCAAAACATCAAGAAATCCAGAAGAATGGAAATCAAAAATCATGCAAAAACAGGGGTATGTGTGAAATATTGCAGGGCCGGGGCCGTAATATCACGGCTTAGGTTATCTGATTAAGTAATAGCTTTGAAATATTTTTTTGTCCATGTGCTTACATAATATTATTATTTTCCTAAAAAAGTGGGAGTTAAATATTGTTTTAAGGTCGTACTCCAATTTCGATACTTTTTAACGTAAGAACTTGTTGCCAGTATGAAAACATATGGGTTATTTTGTCGGCAAAAAAATATAGGCACTACCACTATTTTTTATAACGCGTAACGACCACCAAAATGTCTTTCTCTGCGTTGATGTTTTATTTTTCTTTTTGGATTTTGCTTGTTTTTTTTCCTGCTGAGATCGCCTTGGCCAAAGGCTGTTATGGTCTCAGTGCAGGATGAAAGTTTTAGAATAATAATAATAATAATTGAGTTGATTGGTATAATTATGATTGAAATTTCTTATATGTGTATGTTGTGTTGATTTGAGAATTATCTTGTAAAAGGCTCTTGCCGTTAACAGTTTTAATAAATAATAATTAAATATGCATCATTACCCAAATTTGTCCTATGCCGGCACTGAGAAATTCGATGACGTCATACAGAATTTGTTGGGATCAAACTCCGCTTAGAGAAGTACTGTCACTTTCAAAAACCGCTCTGTGAAGCGCGTTGGTATCAAACACCGCTTAGACATATTTATAAATTAAAATTTTAGATTTATTATAACTAATAAAATAAATATTTTCAATCTCAATCAATTTGGGATACATTTATAATAAAAAAAGTGAGTTTCAATAATTGAATGCAATATTTTTGGCAAAAAAACGTTTTTTTCTATTTCCCAAAAAAACCTCAGCACGCTCTGAGCGGTGTTTGATAATAAACGACTGATATATAGTAGATAATAATATAGTCAACATATACATACCTCAAGATTACAAAGTATGTACATACACATAATAGTGTTAAACCAAAATAGTATAATTCAATTGAATTAGTTTTTACTATGTAAAACTTTTATGGTAATGTTTTATAAAATTTAGATCATATTTATTTTACAAATTATTAAACTTCATAATTAAATTAAACACATTGGATCTCCATATGCAACAATATTTCAAGCCACACTAAATTCAGAGACAATAAATGTTTAGTATTAACAGAGTACCCAGGATATTCTCTAGGGGGGAAGCGGCAGTTAAGAATTTTTTTACTGTCACAATTGTGTGGATCTTTTTTTTAGTCTCAGTTTTCACGATTTTGATAATTTGGCATATAATCAATATTTCTACCCCCCCCCCCCCTTTCGTTTGAAGTTTTCCTTTTGGTACAGAAAATTGTAATGTTTCACGATCTCGTTTTTCCATAATAGTTTTGCAACCAGTATTGTGAAAAAGGTTAGCTTTTGCTGTCGAATCATCTTAGCTTAGGAGTTATGTACAAAGAATTTAATTTAGAAACTAAAATTTATTTTCCAGACATCTAGGTTAAACTATCCAAAGCGAGAATTTGACGATAATTTATACTCACACAATAAATACAAAGCCGATTCCATATAATGCCATGGATATGAGATTGTAGGCACCAGGGAATGTAGCTAACGTCTTCTGGTACAAAATGGAATACACAGGTCCAGATATGAGAGGTAGAATTGTCTCTAGGGATGTTGTTAATGATAATACTTTTCCAACATCCTCATGGGGCACAGCCTTGGATAGTATGGACCTGTTACTAGGACCAAATGCTGCTCTGGGACCTGTGATTGCACAACCTTAAAAAAAAAAACAATTTATTCAGCTAACTGACAGTTTCATAAAACAAAATAAAGAACCTTTATTTATAAAGTGCATTTTGGGTTTCATAAAGTAGCTTAAACTTTAAAGTGACCTTATAATATCTCAGTTCAATTTCGTCATGCCAAATGTTATCAATATTATCCTATCCTCAATATTAACAGATGTGTGATAACCACTTTGAGTTAGTGTAATTATTTTACTGTTTCTCATGTTGTTTTGTAAATACAAGTTTAATTAATTTATTTTGATGGAGCAAAACAAATGAGTTATGCTTATAAGTTATGATTCATAAGCAATAATTATAAATAACAAGTTTTATTATAATGAACTAATAAACATAACATAAATTATATTCACCATAATTTGTTATAATGTTGAATAAAATTTTTGTTATGCCCAAGTTGTCTCAAAGAGTGGTGTACAAGGTGTACAATTAAGGTATGAGAAAGAGCATTCATAGAATTTATATGTCAATACAATCAAAATAAGTATATTATTTTGCAATGATTAAATTACACAGAATTATAAAATTAGGAGAATGTTTCTCAGAGTTTTAGGCATAGAATCTGTCTCTCATTATTTTCTGTAAGTTTTTGAGCCATAAAAAAGCCAGGTATTCATAACTAGAATTGTGTATATATGTATTTGACATCTTCAGTACAGCAATGACGTATGCTACCAATCTTGATTGACTTATTTTTTATGACATGGTGAGGAAAACTTATGTGTTCTTTACTGGCAGATAGTCCGACGGTTTCTCCACTCATGATAGATGCTGTGATAGTAGAGATAAATAGGAATTGATAATTTTTATATTGCAATTAATTTGAAATATTGATAGAAATGTAGCACTTACTTAAATACATGTGCCATGTTTCTGAAGCCAATGTAACAATGATAGACTTGAGTACTGATAATAAGTAAGCTATCATAGATATAACGGAATCTCCTATCTTCAACAGTTTTTGGAAAATGTATGTCACTATAATCGTTCCAATTATAGAAGTTAAAATACTGAATATGCTAAACCAAGAAAACTCCTTTAACTCCCACATAAGTTTGGCTCTAACAAAAAAATATGTAACACCAAGTTCTCCTTCTTGGGCAAATATTGCAAAACTAGATGATAGCATAACCAGCCAGATCACAGCTCGTTTATAGTTCAATCTTCTTTGGAATGATGCTTTCAACATGCCAGTCACTAAATGCTTGCTGAAAAGACTGCACCTTGCAATCTGGAAAATGACAAAAATATCAAGGAACTTGCAACAGACAATCAAACATATATGAATTAGTTGGCGATCTTGTGATGCTTTTCAGTTGAATGAAAGATCTTATCAATATTTCTAACTAGTAGGAATGCAAATGAAAGCAGACATGAAACAAAAATTTCTCAAATTAAATGATAAAATACTGAGTTGGTTGGAAGATATTGCAATATAGGCAAACATTTGTCCTTTGAACTTTGAATTGTAAAGATATATTTTCATTTTGACGTAAAATTATCTTGTAATTAATGCATAATAAAGAAGAAAAATTGCATAGATAAGAATTTCAACATTTTAATAAAACCAAATCACATATTTGTACCTCGTGTTCTGGTAAAGATTCAAACATGAAAATACTGTAAAAAGTCCCAATAAGTGTGATGATAACACAAGCACTGAATATAACCGTGTAACCAAATGCATTGAATGCGTAAGGGCTGATCAAAGAACCCACTAACAATCCAGAATAGAGATATCCCTCTAGCACTACCATTCTGAAAAAAAATAATAATAATAATAAACTTTCTTGTACAAAATATTTAAACAAAAAGAATGAGATTAGGTACAACATGGTATATACAAATATTTTGCACAATGGGCGAGTTTATCGCAATTCAATATGCAAAAACATTAAAGACAGGCACATTGTATAATTTGAGTTCGTCGGTAGCCTGGAGGTGGAGTCTCGGCCTTGTGAACAAGGGGTCCGTGGTTCGATCCCATGTGCCGGCAAACTCCCCTTTCACGACACAAGCTTTTAGCTTACTGTGAAAGGTGTATAAGGTTGTATTTGGGTTTATAACAAAAACCCAGATATATCTTTTTTTAAAAAAAAAAAAAAAAGTTCATCTTGGAATATGAGATAATACCAAACAATCATTATACAGTGCATAAAAAGTAGTTTATAATGTATTCAAAACATAAAAATGTTGTTACTATGTACCCTACAGTGATTATGTATGTAACAATGGTTTGGCCTTAGTGTGATTAAAATATTTTTTTTATCTCAACCATGATTACTATTTAGCCAATACACCATTGTAATCAATGTACAGTAAGAGTCATGTATATCTAAGCTACCTATTAATATGGCAATAGACAAATTGTATTGAAATATGGTAATATACAAATTCTTTGTATGATCTTAGGCTTTCACGACTGGTGCCACTATACTATAATATACCTATCATTCAAAATATACAACAATTTTTATATGATAAACATGAACAAAGTAGATGAAAAAATATTAAGAAAGTCATCTTAATAAATATCTGTTTTCTCTTTCTATCTACTCTTCATAGCATCTCCCACATGAAAGATAGCCAATTCAATCACCGCATATAATAAACATACAAATTGTTATGGAATAGGTATGTATATATAATAATTTTGCACTGTAATAATTCTATTTAGTAATGTATCTTAAACATCTTACTTATTAATGCCACAGATAAAACAACATGTAGATTCATTATACGCAATAGGTCTACTTGTTATCCCACTCGTGAGAAATTCATGATTGAATAATATCAAATAAAATTTTGAAAGTAATATTAAAGGACTCAGTTCTCAAAAGCTACAGACTTTATGAGAACAGAATTTTATTATATCTTTAACGAAATTTAAAAATAATAAATTAATGACATACCTGAAAGATCTATTAGATAAGTCAGTAATATCGGAAATGTAACAAAAGCATCCTGTGATAAGAGAGCTGAGTCCACCCATTAAAGAAAATGGCACTGCAGGTAAGATGAACCAAAATGGATTCAAAGTAGGGATGAACATGAATATAATGATGATGCAGAAGTAGGAGCAGTAACCTGGAATACAATATGCAGTTGTTGTTTTTTTCATGTTCCCACTTGACATACTTTTCAATAAAAATCCCATTGATAACAAATAATGAAGGTACAATGTGAACAAGTAAAGAGAGATATTTATAATAAAATTTTGCATAAGAAACCAAGGTAGAAAAAGTGGCTCTAGATAAAATAGCCATAATATAAATATTCTATATTTTCCAGTGTAACATTGTGGAAAATCATTATTACAGATTATCATTAATAACAAAGTTTAAAGTGGATAAAACAGTATTTGTTGTTAATAATAATCATAATAAATAGTTTCTCATATGGAAAAGCAAATCTAAATTAAAGGATCTATTATGATAAAACAATTATAAAAGATATGATATACAATTACAAATATATCATAGAAGAACCAACATTGATAAAATTACATAACAATTAGATATCGCTGTCCCAAATACACATAACGTACAAACAACCATCGCAGAAAAAATATGTAAATATACCAAACTAGGAGCGGATATAAAAATATTTGGCAATCTAGACCCAATTATATAATACCTTTAGTCATGTTAGCTACAGGCGTAAAACCAAAATCTTTGATAAATTGGACTTATGTAAATTTATCCATCAAAATTCAAAAATCTATTAAAATAAATGCCTTTTAATAAATACTAATAAGTAATATTGTTAAAAAAATTTGAACACCAATATTTCACGCACAATGCTGGTATTTTGAACCCACGTTTTAAGCCTAGTCCTTTAATATCCTGGATATCTGGATAGGTTCCCGGCATTAGGCAATTAAGTTTTATAGTGATCATGACTGATCATATGGAGACTTATCTGGTTGTACAATGTTAAGAAGTGTGAATGGCAATTCTACCGCCGCGTGAAAATAAAGTTTCTTATATGGAAATAATAATAACATTTCAGAACAAAGCCCTACAAGTTTTGTTTGATAACACAATATTAGTAGGTACGGGGTATTAAGAAGATATCATGTTACTCTTAACAACTATACGACAACATATTGACTGACTCACAGTTTGATAAACGACATGAGTTACACAACCATAATATAACATGAATTACATTTGAGATAACTGTTAGTTAATAGTGATAACCATTGTGGATGTGTAATTTGCCCTATGATACCCTTAAAACTATAAACTTTTCAATTAATGAAATGATCTGTTTATCTAAAGATAACATAAGGCTTCTACCTACGGTAGACTAAATCAATAATACACTACAGAAAACTCTTTTGACAATAATATGCTACTAAGCAAATAATAAACATTTTTTAAATATTAATCAGGATTTCTAAATTACATTTTATTGTAAAGGTGGAGGGGGTCAGCAGTAGATTTCAAATTGTGGACCTCCTGTAATAAAATTGATATCAACTTTCAATGGTTATTTTAGGGATTGAATCTGAGAATTAAGCATACAAGTTTCTAATTAAATTATTGTGTACTGTTAGTATTCGTGACATTATTCTGACGAATTGAATTATACATACATACTATTGTAAGAAAATAAATCAAATATTCATACCCAACATGGACGATACTATCAGCGGCTTCCTGCCATTTACATCCGACCATGGACCAAGAAATAAACTTAAAATAGCCGGACATATTCCAGTGAGAAATGATGTTCCCATCAATATCTTAGAAGCGTACTCCTGCACCTCTTCCTCTATATGTTTGGTCGCATTAGAATTAGTGGAAGATACGACAGCTGCACACGTTGTTTCATTGTAACCAAAAGTTACCATACATGTGCGATAGATTATTAAATTATTGTACACATTACCTGAAATATCATTAAATCATTTATAACGCAATTTTCACAAGTAAAATCTTGAATTCTAATATTTCAAAATACAGCAAGTTTGTATAAAGTATTGACACATTATGACAGTCGATTTTCAGATTTGTTGGTGGAATTGAAAGAAAATCGGTCTAACACCTCTTCAGGAGAGGAGGCTGAGAGGGATCTAACTGAAAGGTGCAAAATATTAAATAACCAATATGACTGTCCAGAGTTAAAGATCATGTTTCACAGAAGTCAAAATGAGCATTTGCAAGGACATAGTTTGAAATTGGTTAAGGATAGATTCACCCAGAATACTCGAAGGCAATTCCTTGGAAATCGAATAAATTGCCTACTGCGCTAGTCGTTGCAGAGAGCACCGTTGCAATCAAGAATGGTCTTGGCAGTTTACAGTAACATTCAAGTGTGTGAATATCAAGCACATCAGCTTTAAACTACCTGCTTGATGGCAATTAGTAATAATAATAAAATGAGTGAGAGATGATTAAGTAAATCAATGTGTCTTGATGTAGGGTGGTTAAAAGCGGTTATAAGCTTAAGTCTTTGGTGAAGTTCTGCAATTTTAGACTGAATATGAAAGAGCCATTTAAATTATGAAATTTGAATATATTGGATATTGAATATTATGTTGGATGTTATAAGCCGTGGAGAGCCCAGCAAAGAATTGGTCTCTCACTCTTGTCCATAAGTTTTTGAGTGTCTTGTAAAAGGTAGGTGTTCGGAAAAATAAAGACATTTCAAATTTTCAAATTCAGCAATGAGGTTTACCACCTATCCTGAATGCCTTAATTTTTTTATTGGCACAGAGAAGACGACTTGCATGTTTATTACATATAGCTGGTCTACTGGCAACCCCACTTGTGGGATATACTGTGATGGTGTAGTAGGATAATATATTGATGTTGAATGTGATTGTTACAATTTTGTACAAATGTTTGGTATAAGATGGAATGTGTTATCTTATTAAATTTATTTGCTGTTTTTTATACTCTTAATTTATTAATAAAAAAATTTGATCCCTCAAAGCTTAAGTATATTACTCAATTTTTAAAGTATGAAATAATGTGTGAATATATTTTAATCATTTAAATGTTAAATATTTTCAAAAAATAAACCATTTAAATTTAGGTAATAAGAACTCACTGATTCCTTTGTGGAATTCAATACAAACAAAAACACATGATGCTTTTAAGATGTTTGTCAAATATATCATGATACTTTTAAGATGTTTATTTTATATATTTCTATATGTTTGTTATATATATGATGTTTGTATATTTTAGATGTTTTCTTATATAATTATATGAATGATATATAAATATATTTTTTTATCAATACTATTAATTTTGAATATTATGGTTTTACCTCCTAAACTGAAAGCGATAAAGTACATTACAACAGGAATTTCTACAAGTTTTTTGGTCCAATGAACCCTATTCGATTCATTGTGTGTAGGATGCACTGTTTCCACAATAACATTATCACCATCTGACATTTTTGTATATCTACCAATACAACTATTTCAAAATATAATAAACAACAATTTAATAATTTTATTTATATAAAAAAATAAAACATTGTATACTTGTAACTAAATCATTGAGACGCAAGTTAAATGTAAACAAAGAATATTGAAATCGATTAATAAAAATTAATTCAATAAGTTAATCAAAAATAATAAAACTGTATAATAAAGTATAATTTAAAAGAATATTAAAAACTAAAATAACACAGCTTCAAAGTAAACGTATAGGTATAAAATTAAAACGCCCGTGCTATTCATACGTATAGGAACTGTCAACTGTCAAATTTGACAGTTGGTTTTATGTAAACAAAAGCACGCTGCTTTGACGTCTGTCAAATAAGTGGCTAAACGTACGTATTTTTTTGTAAACAATGCCACACTATTTTGACGTCTGTCAAATTATCGAAATCTGTGGCATATGTCGTCCGTGTGGATTGATCGTTATCAGTTTAATTTCCTTTACAAGCGATTACTTAATTGAGGAAGCACATTTTCAATGTTTGAATAGTGCAATTTCATTTACACATTTGTCGACTTGTATATTTCATGTTTTAGAGGCATTTACCCGTATAAAGTAGCATTAAGTTCGTGTATTTTGTCTGAGAACAAAGAAGTTTCCATAACCGGATAAAGTGTAATAAAACGATTTAGAGTCGTTTAAGGTTTATGAACTCACCGTTTGCGAACTTTAGATCTATTGGTACTACAACAAGGATGTTTTATTTTTAAATAAAAAGCGCTGTTTAGGTCTACATAACCTCAAGAAAAATTGTTCACTCTTTTCTCCATAGCATGTTATGTTGACAATTTATTTTTAGTTCTTATAAGTTAAACCAGGTTTAAAGTTCGAATAACATTAAAATTCATAGGTATCCAAAGTTCTTTTCTTGCATTCATATATTTTATCAACACTCTTAATAATGTATTGCTAAAAAAGTAGCTTATCCATACTTCGTCAAAGTAGGGTTGTAATGGATGTTACTTTGCGGATTCGGATCTGGAGTGACTCTGTTTTGAGGATGCGTATTCGGATCTGGAGTGACTCTGTTTTGAGTATGCAAATTTTTATACTATACTATAAACCCAAATGGGGTAGGCAGAGAGAACGGAATGCCAAAAAGATCTATCTTTACACATTTCTTTCACACTCATACAATTTCTTATGCACGCACGTCGGTTCCTCTTACTCAACACACGGCCGTCCTTGAGAATTTGATCCACGTGATCAAGCCATGTGGTTCTCGGACGTCCACGCTTCACGCCCTTTCTTTCAGTAAAGCATATCCTCTTTGTCATTCTTACTTCTCTCATTCGTTCAACATGTCCAAACCACCGTAGTTTATTCATGCGCATTCTGTCCACAACACTCTTCTTGCATCCGCTCATTCTTTACTCTTATCACGCAGCATTCTACCAACCATTCTTCTTAACGATCGCATCTCCATTGTATTTATTCCACTTTTGTCCTTCAACCACGTCCTTGTCTCGCTTGTATACGCAATTGATGGTACCAAAATGGTATTTTGCACCAGCATTTTAGCCATGTTCGACACATTGCCATTGCTGACAATGGGTCGAAGTGCACCGTTCACTCTAGCACCGGCCACTTTCCTTCTTTCAATGTCCCTATCGTATCTTTCATCCCTCGCAAACATGGATACTTCCCAAATGTGCATACTCGTTTACTTGCTCCAAACATTTAAATTGGAAATCCCTTTCAATCTCAGCCATTAGCACCAAATCATCTGCGTACATCAATGCATTCACTCGAGACCCATTAAACTCGACACCAACATCAATCTCTTTCACAGGTCGCATACAGTAGTCGAATAATAGTTTGAACAGCCACGGAGACATGACACAGCCTTGCTTCACTCCCTTGGTGACAAGGATATCTGCAACCTCATTTATAAAAATGAATATATCTTAATTTTGAAAAAGAAAGAAAAACGAGTATTTTTTTTATGAACATGCCCATAAATTTTAGATTTTTCGAAATAATACCATCAATTAGATCATCTATTGAAAATAAGTGTTGCCTTAGAATAATTCATTTCTTCTTCTAAAAAAAATGTTCAAAAGAGCCTATTCTGGAAAAAAATCGCGTGAAAATGACAATTTTCTTATTTAATTTAATATGATGTAAATTTTCGGTATTTTCTTAAAAGATTTAAATTATATCGATACGTTGGCAAATAAAAAAATATTTTTATTTGCCAATGTATCGATATAAGTTTCCGTAAACTTTAATTATTAAAATGTTCGACGACGGAAATTCTACATTTGAAATGAGTAAGAGCAGGTAACATCATTCATTCGCACCATCGTAGCG
Source organism: Athripsodes cinereus (assembly GCA_947579605.1). NCBI lineage: Eukaryota > Metazoa > Arthropoda > Insecta > Trichoptera > Leptoceridae > Athripsodes > Athripsodes cinereus. The sequence continues at coordinate 15,840,193 of OX388318.1, read as the reverse complement.
TTTTCCCACAAGTACCGCATGCAGTAAACATGCTGATAGTCTTCTCCGTAACAACTAAAGCTAACAGACATTCATTCAGAATGGGTGGTTTACTTCATTACTGAATTGAAGATATAAAATGTCTTATATGGCATGTTTTACAAATACTTGCCTTTTGTAGGAAACTTAGTATTTGGCAGGTATGCAATGGGGGAAACATGATTACGTCGTTAGCATAGTACACAAAAATAGTAGAATGTATTATATAAAAAAAAAACTATTGTACAAATGTGAAGCACATCTTTGAACTGGCATACCTGTTATATCGACCAGGATAGAATTAGTACGAAAAATATATTTTCAATATTTTATTTTAGAAATGTATCTGGCTTGGCATGGTATCCTCAAAAAATGTTTAAGGATGTGGATTCCAAGCTATTTAAATAAAATTTGCAGATGCGGATATTTTTTGGATGCGGATACGGATATTCGTTACAACCCTACGCTGAACCATAGATTTTGCAAACATCTAGATATCCATAAACGAAATAGTTTAATATTAATGTTGTCTATGGAAATAATTCTCCATAGACAAATTTTATAATTTCTTTGATCTATGATACGTACGAATAGCCTTTGCCAAATTAAAATTCAAAAATGTTTCAAAAATGACACCAAAGATTATCACGATGACACTGACATCTCCAATGACATATTTATCATAGAAATGTAACTTATATTGTATGGCGATGTTTCAAACTGTCCTTGGCAGCGTTCATACAGTCGCCGAGTGATCACTCGACGACGCTCCGATCGTTCACGAAGCCGGAGCGAGTCACCCGACGACTCGCACTGTCGCGTTCAGGCATGTCGTCGAGTGACAACCGAACAACCGAGATCATAGCAGGGTGATTATCGCTCTGACAGTTACTTTGACGTTTGAGTGATGGAAGATGTCAAAACAATTGCGAAGTTAATCGTAATTATGGTGTATTCTTGTCGTATACAATTTTCCAAAATAGAAAATCATATTTTTTTAGTTCAAGAAGTGAAATGGAAGAGAAATTAAAATAGTTAGTGCAGATTTTTCAGATCGCGAATGAATCTTACGAAAATGGCGCCATTATGATGACATTTGGGTCATAAAACGCTCAAAGTTGTTCACGATATCCGGGGTGACATTCGCCACTCACTGCAACTTCATGGTCGCTCAGGTCACTCGACGTCGAGCGATATTTATGCTATCGTGAACCCAGCCCTTAGCCAACTATTATAGCAACAATAATAATATAGTCTTGCTCTCACGAATGATATTATCTAGAAGAACAAAACTTTTGTCGGGCCACAATGGGCAGCTTGACTGAAGGGCTAGCCGGCTACATTTTGTTTAGCAAAACTAACAGCAGCTCTCACGTAAAATATTTTAGTTCCTGAAATTATCTAAAATGATTTGCATACACTTTTAGCTACGTTTATTTCATTTAAAGTTATAAATAAAGTAAGTGCTCTATGAAAAAAGTATCTTTTTAAATTTTTTATAAAGAAAAAAGAACAGAAACATTTATTGAATTTCATCAGATTGCTTTTAGTTTGCATTGTATTGAAATTGAAGTCCCGTCTCTATTTATCAAAGAAAGATTTTATGAGGATCTACACACCTCCTTCGGATCACTATTCTTTATGTAAATAACTGCATATCTACATAAGAATTATAAAGAAATCGACTTTATTCGTGTTTCCTGTGGTTCCAAAATAAATCGAGTGAACACGTAACACACGAACACAAAGCCATTTTAAAATATTTTTAATTCTTTGGTAAACTAGCCACTTCACAATTTTTGTCTATGAATACTATTAAGAGCATTGAGAGGGGCAGAGTCTGTTACAAATATTTTACAATATTTTTCTAGTTGATCATTCATTTCTTTGTTTTAATCTGTTAAAAAATACTAAATAGAAAGGGTAAGATTTGTTTTATTTAATAATAATTCGCACAAACTCATAAGCGCAATAGTTTGCTGTCTTGTCTGAAGTTTTTGACATTTTCAAGAAGGCTTCCGTAGTGGCTATGTTGGTTGTTGGTATTTTTCGCAAGTATTTATGCAAAATCTATTTATAAATTATGTTCAAATGTTATATTAATTATTTTATACTATTGTATTTTCACGTGGAAGTGCTTACAGAGCATAATATTCGGTAAATTTTGAAATTGGGTAACCGATCTTACCCCTTTGAGAGCGAAAAGTTGTATTCATGTCGGACGGAATATTTTTCATTAGAATGTTATGTTGTACTACTTCATCTCTTTTATAACGATGAAAATAATGATTTTTAGATATTAATAAGTATATATTTAAAGAATAACAATGCTTGAGAGTATTTGGCGTATTTCTACCATTGTTATTGGAGTCTTAAAATCTGGATTTTTTGTACCTACTATTAGAATGTTCCGTTTTTATACATACTTAATAGAACTTCTAACCAGATTGAATATCTAGTTAGAAGTTCTTAAAAGTTTAATGAATGTATTTGGTTTATTTAAGTAAATAGCTAGTGAAGTTTTGCATCAATGTCATCATTAGAATTTTCAGATTAATTTGCACATTATTACTAGCAATATTGATCTCTCATTCATTTCTGCAAATTTCAAATGTCTTGTAAAATAAATGAGTGAGCGATTCTGAGTATATAGAAGAATGTTAAGACAACCGTATTGTTGTTTTTTTTTTCAATTAAATTGTGGCACATGTTGGATGCTAGCTGTTCTCTGAACGATATACTTTTTTTATCTGCATTTAAATTTGTACTAATTGTCTGTTTTGCGACTTCTATGAAATAAAAAAGAATTTAAATTAAAAATAAGACATTAAACATCTTCAATTCAGTTTGAGCATGAGGCATGTGATCCATCCTGAAGATCTTTATTATTTATGGCACAGAAATACACTCTTGTCATGCAGCGAGTCTGCTTGCTACCCTAAATTGTGGAAAATATTGTGATGATAGAGATAGATTATTACTATTTTTTCAGTAGCTGCATCTACCTGAGTCATGTTTTTTTGTAGTTTCATGTGAATAATGGTAGCATTGATTTGGAATATGACATCGCTAATAAAATATCTATTAAATCAAATGAAAAATATATTGTTATCTAGTATAGAGTATGTCCCTAGATTGATGTGATTTGTATCAACATTAAGTGACCCTTCATAGAAAGTTGTGAAGGTAGTCACTAATTAGTCTTTCAATTTAAATTTAAAATATTTTATAGAAAGTTAACTGTTTGTTATGATTGATAATAGTGATGTCAATAACATCTTTTTTCAAACCAGGTACCGAAAGGTAATCCAAGCGAAATATCCGCTATTAATAATATATAACTGGTATCAAATAATTTGAACCTTTCTTGTTTTAGGTTTCTGCTTTCATAATTTAGTTATTTTGCTTGCACTGAAAATTTCTGCCCTCCTGTTGCCAGATTTTCAATATGGTATAGGCATTTGAAATGTTTTGCATACTCTTCAGTTTTGTTATAAAATATTTTCTTAAAATCCTATTTCTAAAAAGTAATGGGTATTTACTGACTATATATCGATTATCTGTGGACGATATGCTGATTTAAACATACAGTGGGTATTATTAAAGACAGCAAAAACTTTTATTGAACCTGTATAGAGGTTATTATAGTTCACAGTAGGTCAGACAATGACTTTATAATGAATTTCTCTTGTAGTAATTACTATATAACCAGATGAATAGTTGTAAACAATTCAGATTGATAATGACCTGATAAGTCGAAAGACGTCTCTCTTGGAATCAATTACTTATAGTAGAAAGAAACACCTGTTTCAAATTACATAATTATGGAATTGTACTATGTGTGCACCGACACAATTAATAAACTTTTTAAATTTTACAAAATCAAAATGTGGAATAAATAATGATATTCAATGATTATGTAATGTTTGTTTCTTTCTCTACATAAATATATTTCTCTATATAAATACTTTATTCCATCTTCATTGAATTGGTTTTCAGAAGTATTTATTATTGATGCTTGAATATATATTCAACTTTTCCTCTGCCAAGGTTATGACAAAACCAACCTAAAGGACAACATGTTTTGATTTTTACTATATTCTTTCATAACTGTGAGAATATAATGTAGTTCTTGTTAAGAAACTATCACTGCACATGTAGAAATATCAAAACAATTTGAATCTAAACAATGTAATACTAAACACATGTATTGTCATTGTGTTTGCGGTATAAATTATTGTAAACATTGACAATAATGAATGTTTACCATAATTATAAATGACTTAACATGTTATTGCTTTGGACTTGATATCATATTATGCAGAGTTAGTAGACAGATTTAAATTTAGTAGTCTTCCATAACATTGTAAATCATTCATGTATAAGCATTCACATTGTGATACATCTAAATATAATGGAGTATCAGTGCAAATAAAATATTATATCTACTTTATATTAAATTTATAAAATCATTACATACATCAAAGATATACTAGATAGGTAATTCAAAGAAAAAATCGGTCATGCAGCCAATCAAATTTTGCATCCAGTTTTATACTGACGTTGGTTGTAAGACAATACATTAGGGTGTTTCATTTTATAAGGCAAAAAATAAAATGCAATTTTTTTGCAATATTCGCTTACGCCCCGAATCTCAGTGATATAAAATATATATATGATAAATTTCAAGAAGATTGGATAATATTTAGAGGTGGCACACTTTGACCACTTTTATAAAAGTAAGCAAAAAAATCGATTTTTCAGTGTTAATTACATTTATTGGGAAAACTAGAAATCATAAACTTAAAATTATATCAATCAACAATAAATGATGCAATCCTTTGTTTTGTTTGCTTGGTGACTACCTTTCTGTGATGCTCGATTGTCCTTGAGATGGATTTTCCATTAAACGGCGCCAAATAAATCATCCAACATATATATGTACATAATACTAATAAAAATCTTTATTGCACAAAAATAGTATACAAGGAGAAAATAAACAATTTCAACTTGAAGAATAAATTTTGTGCGATGGGCGAGTTTATCGCAGAAGCGCGATATCTTCCAACATACCCATACATACACTCGGCAAGAATTGTTTTTGTTGTTCGTCCCTGACTGATTCGTTCAACTTTTTTATTAGAGCAATTCCCTTTTCCGCGCTATCATTGACCACCTTCTGAGCATTCACGTGGCTTTTTAGAGAATGGCTGCAGTATTCTGTCACGCCGTGGATCCCAAACAATTAAAGAACACCTTCGTTTTATTTCTAACGAAATGGCTCAGGTCTTTTCCTTAAAAAACAAAGTTTTTACTTTCTAATCGTTTTAGTGACTTTTTATTTGCAGATTTGGGTTCTAAATTTTAAATTATATTTTCCTTTCTGACAGATACCAAAGGTTTCTCTTAGCAACTGCGAGAGCACTTCTTTTGATATCTGCCAGAAGCTGAAGTATATCCAAATCATTTTTTGGAGCCCATCGAATCACAATGCCTCGTGCCAAAAGCGAACGTATATGAGGCTGACAAAATTTGCAATCCGTTTTATTCCTTTCAATTCTTTTTGAGAAGTATTTAACTGTTTAGAAAATAGTCAGTCACTAGAACTGCAACCCTATCTTCCAGAGTTTCGACACACCCTTGGCCAACTGACGGCAACAGTTTACTGTCCCAGCGTAAGACCAAATGTGGGGGATTTTCAAAGAGCGATTTTTCGATTTTCTTCACCGTAATACTTATATTGATCGCCCGGGCTCGGTAAACTGTGGCTGGAGACATGTAAATTTTCGAGACATTGTTGCCAAGGCTCTTTGCAGTTGCTGTAAATGATGTACTTGCTTGTCAAACAGCTGCTGAAGGCGAAAACTCTTCCTCTTCGTCACTAGGTGCTGATGACGATGGAGATAAGTCTTCCAGTATAACTGTTTTATTGTTTTCAGCCATAGATTCTTATTTTCGAGGCAAAAATCTTGTCTACTGTACTTATTGATGAACTCATACGATCTTCTCTTTGTGACCTTTATTTCTTTATCTTCTTGTGGTACGCTAGTCATGTCCATCACATTTTGCCGCGAAATATCAAATAGCTCGACGAGATCACCCTTCCAAATCTGCCGTTTGATATTAACTTTATCCGTCTTCCTCAATTTCTCTTCAATCAGATTTTTGTATTCTTTGTTTACTTTATACCTTGTATGGCCAACTAAAATGACACTAACACCATCATCAGAATAATTAAATTCAAGAGCAAAACAATTTTCTCAATACCTGCGGTGAATCAATGCTCCGCTCCCGTTGTATGTTTGGCGCCGCCCGCCTACAAAGAACTTCAGTAATAGAAATTTCACTAGTTCGAGATAAAAGTGGTCAAAGTGTGCCACCCCTAAATATTATCCAATCTTCTTGAAATTTGGCATATATATCTTTTACATCACTGAGACTCGGGGCGTAAGCGAATACATATGAAAATCACATCTTTGGAAAAATGAAACACCCTACAATACATTGCTAATGCTTGAAGGCCATCGATGTTGGTACACAAAAAATCCGTTAAAATGTTCCGCTCTGCAAGTCTAGTATGTCTATGACATAAATAGACTTATGTGAATATGTTGTGATTATTTTTATGTTTTATTGTACAAGTTTTCTGTACGTAAACAAAATAAAGAGGTGTGTTCATCCTTTAAGTCTCAGTCAGATGAAAGACGCTTTTTGTCCATCAAATCTTTTAGAAGAATAAAGATCTTTATTTTTTGCTATCTTTTTAGTCTACTCGGCATTGATACATTGAATACAAATTTTCCCTGGGCTAGATGGGAATGAGTTTATATTACATATATATCTATAAAGGATGACGTCATATTTATTTGGGGTGTAGCGTATTTCCTCTCCTGTCCCGGCTAGCTCACTGCATGTGTCTTCAGAGGTCGTGGATTGGTTGGTTAGGGCACAAGGCTGATGAATACACAGGGTGTTCAGATACAAACGTTTTCCTTTTATTGGATCTTTGTTGCATTACATTGCGGACGGGGTAGCCTCCATCGACGGCCGTCCATACTATCAAACCATCCGATCTTTCGTCACGGGTGCCAGGCGCTCACGATCCCCTTCTGTAAGGTTCCGTCGATACGGATAAGCAGGCGACTCGTCCAGCTCAATTTGCGACCCGGGAACTAGAACCGCCTCTGTTGGCAATTATCATCATAATTATTAGACACTGACAGAACACTTTTCATCTGTATTGAATTTAAGTTAATATTGTGATTTATCTAAAATATAGCCTTAAGAGACTTACCACGATATCTGCGGTTATATACGAGTGTCCGGGTCCCACAATTTATATAATTTTCACTGCCTTTATTTACACGTAATCATCTCCATCCTCTTTTGAGGTTATTCCCGATCAGATGTTCTAATTACAAGACATTGGTTCACTTATATTTGGTCGCCACGAGGTGACACCAAAGAAAATTTCCTAACTGAAGACGTATGTCTTCCAACTGTCCCGGAGTCCTCTTAAAAAGTGAACTCTTCACATGTTTTCTGCCGGTCAGTATTTTATTTCTCCGACTTTGTAACAATAACGCGTTTGACTTCTGACAACTCATTGCGGTGTTGCCATAAGGCGAAATGTGGCTGATAAGAAAAATTAAACCACCAATAATAATATCATGCTACAGGGGTTACCAACATAACCGATAAAAAAGCAACCTTACCAATTTCAAACAAAAATATGCTCTCTGTCAAAGTCTATATTTGTATGAAAAATTGAAGAGTACCACGTCAGGGTAGAGATGTTGGGGTGGTGTCTCTTTCTAACACTATGTAATAGTAAATATATGTTGGATAGGAACACCATTCTTTCACTTTCCTTTCATGTGGTACATTTTACAAGGATATGTTATTTACAATGCCATTGTAACTGTGTAGTCATCTGTCACTTTGACATGTTTAAAGTTTTGTAATATTCACTTTGATCCATTATTATTTTATTAATATCTATAAGAACCACAAATTATAATCTATCACTAAAAACGATGCTAACCACTGCTAAACCACTCTTACTGTCAGGTGTTAAAACATAGAAACACATGTTAAGTTGTTTGCTATTCAAATATTTAACAACTTTGTGGAGGAGATCATGTGACTCTTGATGATAATTGGTTTTGTTATTTTTAGGTAAAATGCCCTGGACTCAGCTAGGAAATGGAAAGGATAGGTGTTGATGTGGATTCCAATTCAATTGTTGAATCAATTCATCCTTTTACCTCCTATATTCCACCTCGCAATGCTTCTTTTGGTGTGATGTACAATCTTTTCAAACCTGGGAACAATTTCAATCTTTCTCTCATAGATTCAGACTCGTCTAGTTCAGCAGATCCTATTAGAGCTGACTGTTCTCTCAATGATGGAGTAGCCTTAGGACTGTGCTCTCCCAAAGAAGCAATATTTCACGAGGCATCTTCTAAAAGGACAAGTGTCCACATACAAATAGAGGATGATATAGAGGATCTTCAAAATTATACAGGGAATCAGTCCTTAATTGAGTGCAGCACTTACAATTTACAAAATTTTGTCCCTAATATTTCTCGAAGTTGTGCTATGAAAACGTCTTGTTGCAATGTTGACTTACTAGCAGATAATGTTACTTCAGATAACAATGAGTATATTAGGCACATGGATCTAGAAGATCCGATTGATAAGGATCATAGCAGTCCTTATAGTGAGACTCACATACCACAGTCGGATGTGGAGAGTGAGTTGAAGCAATCTGAGAGCCTGGATGTAAAGTCCGGGTTGACAGTGCCGTTTCTTACAATGGAAAATAGCAATAATGCTATTGATAATAAATTGGTTTCCCACTGTGATGCCAAGAATCACATATTCAAGCTTCCAAATAAAGAACTAACGTTCAACGGGACTTTGAAGCATTTACAAAAACTGCAACCCATAGTAAGCGCTAGTCATAAAGATGAATATTCTCAAGATAATCACAAAGATGATATGGCAGAATATTTTCCATACAAATCTTCAGACGAACTGACCAATTCTTCTCCGAGTGGATCTCTATGCAGCAGTAAATCGGGAATATTCTCTTCCGCATCGCAATTTCCCTCTGATTGTGATGGAATATCAAATGAGCTTCCACCAAAGAGTGTGGAAACAGACTCGGCATTGGTGTTGAATAGAAGGTGTGAGAATGAAATTTGTGAAAAGAATTTCACTTTTACTGGGGCTGTCAGTCCTCTAAAAAATAAAGGAGTAGTGAATGAAAATGTTCCCAGCTCCAATGTTCTCAACAAATCTAATGAGTCATCTAGTAGTGTTTATGAGATTGGTCCCCAGTCACCCAATCTCTTTTCAGATGACGAAGATGACTACAATGAACAGAAAATGGAGAATGAAAAGTTTCAAGCATTAATTAAGTTTGAAGAGTATGATACTAGGCTGATTAAATTATTAGAGGTAAAACCAAATATATTTATACGTATAATGTGAACTTTAAGAGTGGGCATGTTATAGCACAAATATTAACATCAACGTTATCCTCGGATTCAAATTTGACATATTGTATTTAAATGTTGTTCTTATTATTCCAGAAAACATTACAAGGTGTTCTACCACCTCCATCAGTAACAATCTGCCAACTGAGCGCTGAAGAAATTTTAAACAAGTACAAAGCAAATTTGGAGAAATTTGAGAATAGTCAAAATAATGGCAACACCACCAACTATCAGTATGACACAGAAGCATCTGCTTCTATGACACCTCCAAGACAAATGAACTCAGACTCTATGATGGAACCCTCAATGCTTTCTACATCTATGGCCATGGCATTTGAAAATACAATGATGCCAGATCAATCTGTTGTGGCTGCAGATAATTGTGATGACCCACCCCAACCGAAGAGGCAATGTAACAAAGTCATCTACATCAATGGGAATGAAGATATAGCCACTAATGAGGATTGGCCACAAATCACTAACTACAGATATCATGGAGTACAGTGAGTCATTTTACTTTTATGAATCATTTAGAAGGCCAGTATTCATTTGGTTATGAATAACAAACACAATACAGTTTTACATTAATTGTTAAAAAAATATTTCAATTAATTGCGGGTAAAATAGGAGAATATAAAATATATTAAAAAAATACCACCAGCAGTGTCAAAATCATCAAGTGTAAATACATAGTTACCTCATTTTAATTGCGTTTCAGTATGACATTGCGACATTGATCTGAACATTTCCTTAAATATTTGACAATAAAGTAAGGAAATTTAGATATATTCACCATTCTTTAAAACACTTGCACAATTTTCTTAAGTATTGAGTTGTGGATGAATAGTCTTGCATGGTAAATTTTGTAAGGATTGATCAAATAGTTCCGTCCTCTCTTCCTACTCCACTTGGGTTACAGTGTGAGGATAGATAAATATATGTAATTATAATAGGTATATATAATATCATAAGATTAGGTTATTATTAGAGATTACAGATTATTGTATGTATAGTTGAGCAGGCCACAAAGAACACACTACATGGGGCTCTGCAATGGTGGAGGATCAATGTGTGTGGAGGCAGATTGATGAAATGAGGCATGAACCTCAGGATTTAAGTTCCGATAGAGATGACAATGATATTAAAATCACTATAAAGTGATAATCTCGCCACTGCATATCATCACATTCTTTTTTTATGTAAACTGCTTTGTTATGTGTATGATGATGGGCAAGAAGAATAAAATAAATATATAAAAATGCTTTACTGTGAAAGAGGCTATAATAACCATTATTTATGTTTTCCAGTTACAACACCACTTTACATGCGGAGACAATAGACTGTTTGTTATCCCGGTATGCATCACGATTTGTAGGCTGTGAGACCACATCATCATGCATTAATATTCCTGTTTCGAATAGCACTGGCTACAGAGGTATGGTGAGGAGGCAGCAGTCATCCTTAGCTGGGGCTCCTTCTCCCAGTAGAAGGTTGAGCCACTTAGCTAGAAGGAGGGCTGCATTCTGTACAGCTGCTACATTATCTGCTCCTCTAAATAGAGCCCGACAGATACTTATAGATAGAAAGTGAGTGTCTATATTATTATTTTGTATTTATTTCTACTGCATTTATACTGCTTTCATTATTCATCACCCATGTCCACGTCTCACTTTCATACATAAGTTTTGGTACTACGATAGCAGAGTGCACCAACTTTTTAGCTACGATAGATAAGTTTCAATTCGCAATTGTTGGTCAGTTTGGTCCACTTACTTTATTACGCGACCTTTCTGTTTTCGATGTCACTGTCACACATTACCTGGCATACTGTTCTCTCGTTTTCTCTCAGACACCATGATTTTGTTCTTTAATCACCAAATATTTAACTCATTTAATTATTAATTTCAATGGATTCCATAGCAATGAATAGGTCTCCCATTTTTTTCTGTAAGCTTTTCAGTGTTTGTAAAATATTACGTGTAAGATACTCAACATCTTTAGTTCTGCGATGAGGTATATAGGTACCACGCACTTTGAATAAAAAAAAATTATTACCACATGGAGGACAACTAAAATTTTTATTGCATACAGTTAGTCCTTTGGTCACATTTGGGAGATGCCGTGATGGTATAATAGATCTATCTGTTAACCCTTTTAGTGCCAAGGAGCGCTCGTGCGTATACATGCCAAAAGTGCCGCGAGCGCGAGATATTAGTACGTGATAGGCGTGCAGCGGGGAAGGTCACATGCACTCAACGATATTTTTTTCACTTAATTTGTATTGTATATATAAAGTTCAACATGGGTCAAAGCTAAATACAGTTTAAAAAAGATCCGGTTAAAAAAATAAAATTTTAACCCAAAATGTCAGAATTTGAAAATAGTCCAAATGAAACTGATCATAGTTCAAGTTGTGAAGAATGTGATGGTAGAAGCGACATTGTGGTTCATTCAAATCGCATGATGCTACTTTTGAGAGAGAGTGACTTAAATTGTGCCCACTGCAAAAAAGGGCCCCATGGGGTCTGTGCGGAAAAGCACATATGCACGTATATTTTTATTTTTGCATTTCTATTTTTGTATTAATTTTCTTCCACAATAAATTTTTCCATCATTTTTTTTATTCGAATTTTATTTTTGAGGTTTCTTGAAGAAAACACTGAAAGAATTTTGAAAATTGGGTAATTTTCGGAAAAGATACATTTCTTTTTCGAGATAAGGGTAAATGACATCAAAAACCACAATTTTCTTTGGCATTTTTAAGTATACGTGAGAAAAAAACAATGGCACTAAAAGGGTTAAACATATAACAATAGGTCGTATAAAATTAACTTCATTACTTTGTTGTTGAAATTTTAAAGTGCCAGTTAATTTAGGAGCTAAAAATCAATACCTTTGGTAGTCTCTCTCCAGAAAAAGTAATGGACTTTTATTTAACAGAAATTAATGTTAGAATTGTAGGTTTTTTAGATTAACTCAAAAAGTTAATGATAAATTTAATACAAGTTAATTGACTTGTAAACTCATTAATTATTGTCTATGCTTTACTCGGGGTATCAGTTTAGTGTATATTAATTCTTGCAATACATAAATACTTGCTAATCACATTTAACTTCCTATTATTATGGATTAAATCTTTTGTGCTTTTCATAATTTTTCTTCTGTTTAGAGCTGGGAAAATGACAAAATCATATAATATTCTAAGATATTTCTGCATTTAACTTATAAACATGTTACCAACATTTCTAAATTTTTAAGTCAAAGTTGTTAAGTCAATTTTACCAGCTCTATTTCTATTCACTGCTTATTTCACAATCACATAATACTAATAAAACTTTCATTGAAAGATACTTCACCCACAGAAAATTCGGGAGTACATCTAGAACACGGCGGACTCCTGGGAAGAAGACACCAGGCAAGAAGACTCCGGGCAAGAAAACTCCAGCTAAGAAAACACCAGGAAAGAGAACACCCAGCAGCTCTCAGAAAAAAGCTGTTGCCCGGAAGTTGGCTGTGTCTGGTGAAGTGAGAGTCAAACCTCAACCTACAAGAGAAACATCCAAACGAGCCTTGTTTCTGAGCCCTGACAATGTTCCTAAACCTTCAGAAGTACGACCTGATTTAAACAAACCCTCTACATCAAGAGTATCTAGTTCTAAACGGGTATTGTTTGGCTCTCCTAACAAAAGTACTTCAGAACAATCTAATATCACAAAGAGTGAAAGTAAAGCCAGTGGTTCATCATTCACTCGTACTATCACGTCCACATTCACAGATGTTGGCAAAAAGCGGTCCAGGGAGGATTCATTTGATGACATTGTTCCCATATCAAAACTTCAAAAGAGCTTGTCATTTGGAGGGGATCAAATTTCATCAACTGCATCTAGGGATGGAGTTAGGACCTTAACTAGAAGAGCTACAGATTTTACAACTGCTAAGAGCGATATCTCTGATATCCACAAGAAGGTGAGCTCTCTGTTCAAATCAGTCGAGTATAATGTTCACAATATTAATTTTGTAAAAGTACTTTTGTTTTAAATACTGCGTGAGTTGTATTTTCAGAAATTGCTATGGGCCGTAGCTGAAGCATTGCGTGCCCATGGGATTGGAATGTCCCATGAATCCTTCAAACAGCATGCCACATCATTGGTGAGATTGACTAGAAAATTATGCATCCTTCCAGTGCATGCTAGAGCATTGAAGACTCCATTCTCTTCTACCAGCGATACTCTACTCAAGTAAGTGTTCTTAATGTGGAATGTTTGTGGTAAAAAAATGCAACCTTTTTATGTGACACTATGTAATGTAATTTCTTTGTTATAGGATTGCACGCCAGCATGCATTTTCTGTCATCAAAGGTAAGGCAGTGGATGAGATATTTATGGAGGAGCAAATGAAGCAGATGAACTCATCAGCAACCAAAGTGACTGGATATGTGCCTCTCAATTATTATGAATCTAATAGAGCTCCAGCATCCACGGGAACTGACAAGAATAGTGAAAACTCTTACGGTGAAGTGAAAGTGGCTAAATCTGACATTGGTGGTGTTAGTAAAAAGACAGTTTTGCAGGACAAAACAGTTAATATAGACACAAATAGTGGTGGTCCTGCAGAACCAGAAATAAAGAAACCATTGCTCTTCAGAGACGGTGAGAGCAAGTTGAGAGCTCGTAGACAAATAAGTTTTGATAATATAGAGCCAGTAAAAAGGTGACTTTCAGTCACAGCAATTTTATCCTAAAACATTTAAAGAAAAGACAACATTGTGATGTACGATGCAGAAACTGTAGTGGCTTATTATACCTAACAAATATCTTTGTTAAGGAACCTGTATTCAACTATAACATTTTACATTCTATTGCTGTTTCTGTTAATATTTTCTATTGGTGGAATAACAAAATATATATTTTGCAAATAGATGTAAAAACAAAAGCAGAAATCTTATTTTAAGTTCCTTTTATGGAATGTTCACACAAAATTGTTTCCTACATTTTGTGGTCGTGGTGAAATAGTTTTCTATGATTTTACATTTGCAGAGTAATAAATATATGTATGGTATATATGTATATATAATGGAGTAGATATTTTGTACAAAGTGTGAATTAGTTGTATATAATTTTCCAGACCAATATATTTGCCTTGTGAGATTGGTGAGTGCAATTAATTACGACAAATTATATTCTTTTGAATGGAGCAATTTAAGTTACCACCATTTTGATTTCAATTCGATAAAAACTTGAAGTATTGTTTTGACAGATTCTTTGTTATTTTTTTCTACTAAGTTTTTCTGTTTCAACAAAAAAAATCAAGTAGTATATTTATAACACAAAATATAGTAAAAAAATCTACAAGTACACACAAATCCACATAAAATATTTATCTTATATTTTATCCTAAGGGATCTATATTCAACTTACTCACAAGTTCATTTTCATAACTATGTTTTCGAAACAATAAAATATAATCACTAACGTTGGGAATCAAATAGGTACGACAGATTATAGAGTTTTTAATGGAATAGAACGAAATACATCTTGAATTTTTATGTATGTGCCCTATCTCTTTACGTTTTATAATAGATTCAATCATTAACAAAGTATGGTGGTAAAAGAATGCAAAACAATGTGTTATTGTTTTGAGTATTTGCATGGATGCGTTTCTGTTGTGTGAAACGGTAATGAGCTTTCTTTATAAAGAATTTGGAATATTTGTAATAGTCAAATAAATAATGGATGTAAAATTTGTTATAAAAACAAATTATGATCTCTTGGTTTTTTCCACACAGTTAAAACACGCTGTGTAAGTTTATTATCATAAATAATTTGGTATAATGATGGAAGCTGTATCATTTTTTCACACATAACTATGTAGTTAATTAAAGTCTTTTTGTAGAATCTTTTGTCGTGGCATTGATAGTTGTATTATTTTTCTATTGTCTATCGAGAATCCTAATGCAGTCCACCAAGTTGAGATTCTTTAATTTATGTTAGTAAGACTGCATACGTATGGGAATCACAGTTGTGCACCATTTATATTTATTTATAAAGCAAATGATCATATGAGTAAATTAAATTCAAATACAAATTGTCCACTGCTTAAGAAATTAGAAATGAAAATTGTCTGTTATTGTACTGGATGGTTAAGATTGACTGAAATCCTCTTTGAATGAAACTAGGTATCTAGTAGGAAAGCATATGGTTACTAAACATGAAATTTGAATGATAAATGGTATACATTCATATTTTTTGATAAGAACGGTGGACAAAGATGTATTAGAAAATACAGTGTGATATTCTGTTGCTTCAAGTAACATGTTTGCTAAAATATAGGCAATATATAGAATAGATAGGATATTACACAATGTATTTGTATAAAGACTAGAACACATTTATTAATAGTTTAACTCATTCTGTGTGCAAATATAATTTATTGAATAGTGGTATGTATGCAGAAACTTAACTAATTTATTATATAATTATAATCTTATGATCTTCATCGAAATTGTAATTGTCTCATGGATGCATTTGTTTTAACTTTTCCAATTACATATGTAATCATAATATAGTAATTATTGCAAGGTGAATGTATGTTGTATATTTTTGTACTTTGTGATATAAAATATGTTGTAAATGCATCATTTCATGGCATTTGCAATGTTTCTTAAAACTACTGCATTTTCAAATGCTCCAGTAAAGAATTTTCTATGTCGCAACATAATGTTTATTTAAATTTGAATTTATTTATTTCCTTAGACATCACACTAACAAATTATAAATGTTTGCAAACATGGTTAATATTCATTAATTTTTTCTGTCTGTCTCCGCCATACTCAGTCAGTGTCCTATTATTTGGTCTAGTTACTTTTAAAAAGTTTTGGAAAAAGTTTACACTTACTAGAACAGCTTTTAGTTTAAACATGCACAAATTTGAGAGTCCACATAACTTTTAAATATATTAAATAAGTTTTTGCCTGTTTGGAAAAAAGTGGGAGTGTGGTTAGTCAAGACTAAATGGTTTGTTTTTTTTATTTACAGGGCATTTGTATTTTTTTTCTTCATATTTGTACATAATGCTAGTGTGTTGAGTTATAAAACATTGAGTAGTCATCGACCAGAGAAATTATATTCAATAATGAAGTTTATTTGAGAAGAAGTAATTTGTATACATATTTATATTTATTTACTTAATATATATTTCTTTCTCCTGTGTACTGATTTTTTAAATCCAAGAGTAAATATTTATGTTTTGATTTCACAATCTATTCTTTTATTTACCTTTCATATTTGATATTACACATTTTTCTTGATAATGAAACACTAATGTGACTTAGGTTTCATAGTAAATTTAATTGTGTGTGGGTGTCTCAACACATATGGTGATAATATAATGGAATGCAAGTACCAATAAATAATCGGTGACTCAGACAGGTGATAATTCACATGTTATCATTTTATTGTTTCCTGATAGTGTCTGTACATGCACATTATCATTGATGTTATTAAACACAATTTGAGTGTTTTGTAAATGAGAGAGTTATACAAAAACTATGGGCAATAGACAAGTTATTCCTGGTATAAGTGAAGAAGATTTGGATGAATATGTGGAGCTTACATATTTATCAAAGTCTGAAATTGTTTTGTAAGTATTACCATATTCTGTATCTAGATATTTATAAAGCAGATATATTAGTAATTACTCATGCTTGGATTAGCCTTTGAGTGTGTAATGTTTAGTTTGTCACGTTAATCTGTCATAATTTTTTAGTTTATTGAAACGTGTTTATTCCATGGGTCCGTCGTGGATGGATGTGGACTTCCATCATAGGTTTCATAAAAATGTCGTTATCGAAAAGTTTCCCACACTAAAGGTAATCATAATATGAATTTTGTTGCCTAAATGTCCAAATAAACTTAATGTGTTAAATTTTAAAAAATATATGAATTTTTGTTTCGTTACGATATTCCCAAAAAGTTGCATTGGAAATGAAATGTACTATCTAGTATGACATATTATTATGCTCTTTTCTTTTATGTCCTACATAGTAATGTCATCAATACAACAACTAGTGCTCAAAAATGTGTTACAGTTTGGTGATTTTTTCTAAAACCAGTGAAGTTGGTATACTTACTATGTTTAGTCCTGAATCATTCCTAGATTTGGATTCCTTTAGAAAATTAATCGAGGGATTGTGTACTTTCCAAATGAGTAACAAAACTTTTTCACTAATTAGTTAAATTATACCATTTTGTGCTACATATAAACAATGATTGCTTGATGGAGCTAACATAATTAAAATTATTGTGAAAAGAATGGTTTTTTGGCTCAGTACATTTCAGGGTGACTTAAGTTACTGGTTTAATTTGTATCATTTGCTTTTCAGTACAATCCATTCCAAGACAGAATATTTGAAGTATTTTCATCACAAAAAGATGAATCATTCTCTTTTGAAGATATTTTGGATCTGTGTTCGGTAATAAGTGAGAATTGTCCCGATTCTGTCAAAGCATCATGGGCTTTTCGAATATATGGTTAGTATCAAGAAATTATATACAGATAACCATACATTAGATAGTTTACAAATAATATCTATTCAAGCGTCTAATTTTTTATGGTTATGTCCTTTTGTTCAAAACTGGAAATTTAATGTAGGTACATCGTACGCAAATACCAAAATGAATTTAGGACTCATATTTTGAGAGAAATATTTATAAATAATTGTGTGTAAAAAAATTGGAAAAATCCAAAAATTTAATTTTTTAAATTTAGTATGCATAAATATTATTTGTGTCAAGTTCTGTAAAATGACATTTTCCAAAAAAGGCGAATCTAATGAAATGCATTTGTAAAATAGTGGAGAAAATCATTGCCGGTATGGAAATCAATCAAATTTTAGTAGGTTTTTGGGCTCTACTGCCTAGTGCCTACTGACATTTTAAACAAATGGATTTGCCCATATTTGAGCCCAAGTCACATAATCGTGTAATTATTATAGATGGAGATTACACAATTTCCTTCAATTTCAGATTTAAATGATGATCACCAAATTGACATAAAAGATTTATGTGAAATAATCGATCGCCTGACATGGGATAGAACAAATCCTTTGAAATCGATTGCTGAAGATGACAAAGTAAAAATTGTTAATATCGTAAGTGCAAGAATATTAATGTAATATAATTTCATGAAAATATTTTATTGTATGTTTTGAGATTATTTAACTAGGTATTGAGAATATGATTTTGACATTTTCCACCATAATTCAGAATTTTTCATTTGTATATTTCAGTTGCTAGATGAAATGGACCTCAAACATATTGGAAGCATAGGTCCTGCAGAATTTCTTCATTTAATTTCAAAATTACCTGAATTTAAATCCTCTTTTTATTTTAAAATCTAAGATATAAATCACTGTTTAATCTGAATAAATACGAAAAGTAAAAATAGTATTTTTAATGATTATGACTCGAACCTCACATGCACACGATTCCTTATTTTCTCCGGTCGTTCCCATAGAAATAGAATATACGACATCAGGGCAGCGTTCATAGAGTCGTCGAGTAATCACTCGACGACGCTCCAGCCGTTCACGCGCCCGGAGCGAGTCACCAGACGACTCCATGGATGTATGTAGGTAGGGGATGGAACGTTTATAGTAATTTGTATGAATGACAGCGAAGCCAAAAAGTGAGGAAGGGAAATCGACGGTGGCCATTTTGTAGGAAATACTTTATTTAACATTTGTATGGGCAATGTATGGAAATTATTCACAGTATCAGAAAACATTATATTTACTTCTTAAAATAATTACAATGCCACATAACTTAATGTTTTCATATACTTGATGAAATAGGGAATAGGATGAGTAAATAAAATTGAGTATTTCATTTCAAAATCATTATTTATTTTTAAACTTTGTTTTCATATACACACAATATGGAGAGAATGAATGACAATTGAAGGATATATCTAAATGAATAATATAAAACACACGAACTTGCAAATGAGCGGGAAACTCAGGATATTTCGTAAGAATGACGTTTTTCTCCAACCTCGCAGAAAAACGAGATGTTTTTGAACACAAAACACTACGTTTACTTGGTGTCAAATATTGGATAATGTCCAGTTTCTCCTTTCTGGATCCTTTGGAAAACTACAAAAAATGATTTTGTTTATAAACATGCGATAATATCATTAACCTGATCAGATTTGTATGCATGAAACATTTCATTCTAACGGGTAAACAAACCAAACATCAGATTGTAGGTTCTTTGTATTGTCAGATGACAGAATGGAAAACAAGTTACATGTGTAGATATAGGAGAATAAGGACAGATAATTATATAGAACGTTTATAACATTATTATGATCATTTATAAGTATACGAATTATAATATAAACGACTTTAAAATCGCAATATTTTAAGATAAAAACTACAATACAAAACAACTTACCGAAAATATGACAATCCTGTTTCCTGCGAAAGTTGGATCGGATTTATAACCACAACCATTTATAGCGCACATCACCATGTTAATCATAAGATGATTCCTATTCTTCTAGATATAAAAACAAAAACCGATATGAAAAATTCAACTGATGTGCAAAAACTTGAAACATTTTTAAAACAACTAAACATACAAATACAAGGGTTGGTTCATGGGAGCATAAATGTCACTCGGCGTCGTTTGACCTGAACGACCATGAAGTTGCAGTGAGTGGTGAATGTAATCCGGATAATCGTGAATAACTTAGAGCGTTTTATGACCCAATGTTATCGTAATGGCGCCATTATTTTTTACGTCTTTTTATTATTTTTTTTATTGCTTTTATAACTTAAAAAAAAACTTTTTTTTTGGATTTACTTTTTGTTATAATTTCTTAAATTCGCCGACGTGTAAAAGACGTAAATTATGAATATATTTAAATAATTAATATTTTTATTATTATTTGACTGGCGCCTTTTTATAGTAGCATTCAAGTACTTTTGTGTTTCTTTTAAATGATAAAAATATTTTTGTCTCTAACGAAGGAATAAATTATTTTAATAGGTATCTTTAAAATTAACAGTTAAAGTAATAACTACTTGATTAGTTTATAACTAATTGCTTTATACTTTTTTTTTAATTATTCCATTATCTAACTTTCTGAGCTTGTATACTTCCCAAATACTTGTTACAAGTTTATATCCTAAATTTATCCAAACGAATTCACTGAATCAGCGTCAGAAATTATAAATGACAATTACGCAGAAATCGAGTATATTTTCTGAGACTATAATAGGGAACTTGCACATATTTTTTTTATTCTTTAGAATCATAAATAAAGTAATCAGTAACACATATCAGTAAATTTTTTTTCGATACGTTGCTTATTTTCTGTTTTATAGCATTTTGAAATTTCGATTTTTGAATTTCCGCGAAAACGCCACATCCGAAAGCGCCATTTTGATGACGTCATACGTCCCTTCGATCTCTCTGTCTACAAATGCTTAGTACATTTCGTAGTATATATCTATTAGTTTGACGAGGTTATTTACTGTTGTGGTTTGGGTTTGAACGCTTTTTTTGCCAAAAACTTCAAGATGATTAAATTTTTACGTATAAACATACATCAGTTCCTATTTTTTAATTTAGTTATAATGACGGAAAACGATTTTCTCAAGGGGCGATCGGATATTTATCATGCATATAATAATAAGCCCGCCAGTAGGCGTTATAGCTTTGTCTTATAAAGTTATTACTATTTGTAAATGCAATATAACGTTGTGTAATAATTACATATATTCAATGGCAATTATTATCAATTTTCTATCATTCTTAGGTCTGATTGGTGATTACAGTTTCTAAATACGCCATTACTTTTCTGTACCTATTGGGTGCACGGTCGGAGTGACGTTCCTGCTAAAAAATCTGTCCAATGTTATTGGAAAAAATCAAAGTTGGCTGAAGTTAGCACAGAAGTTAAATTTATAACTTGTGCTGAATTGAGTCATCGATCATCTACAAATATATCCACACCGAGTGAGTTTCTGCGACAGCCATTGTGTCAAAGCCAAAAGATTTTTATTGTAAATCAGATAGTATTTTAAGGATATAGTAACAAATGTCGACACCATTAGCAGCCACTACTTAATAGATGTGTTCATTACCTAATAACAATATTTATATACTGCGAATGATTTTGTTTGTTTTGTCATTGAACGATAGATATGGAAAGCTGCAAAGAAGTCGCTGAACTTACAGTACAGTAAGCAGCTAACAATATCGGCATGCGTAGAAATAATTTATTCGGTGCCGTATAAGTTATATTTGTACATCTTGGACTACACAATATTTGTATGATCTTTTTGGAAACATTTTGTATCAATCCAAGATATATTTACCTACTTCGAATTTGTTAAAAACCGGACTCAAATACCAAGCGATTGTTAATCCCATACATTACGATAAACAACAAAACATCGCTCAGGACATGTGACGTCATAAATGATATAGCCAGCAATATGGCGTTCAAACAGCGGGCGAAAAAGCGTGATTTTATTTATTAAAATAATAAATGAAAAAAAAAATATTTTTGAGTTTTAATCAAAATATAATCGATATATAACCTTTTTTCTACCTAATTAATGCATTTCACAAAATATTCCTCTCGAGTGCAAGTTCCCTATTCTTATTTTGTTACACATTTTGAAAACATAGTAACATACAGTACATGAACACTATGAATGCGTACTGGCATTGTATAGGTACTTTCAAAATATGCGTCGTCGACTGATCACTCGGTGACTGTCTGAACGCAGCCCAAATGCGACGCACCGAACAAAATTTATTTCTTACAAAATGGTCGTCATTCCCCTCCCCGCGCAGCTACAAAATGTTTACCAAAGTGTCTGTCCATTACTCTATTTAGGTCCATGGACGACTCGCGCTTTCGCGTTCAGGATGTCGTCGGGCGTACAACCGAACAACCGAATTCATAGCAGGGTGATTATCGCTCTGACAGTTAACTTGACGTTTGAGTGATGATGGCTGTCAAAACAATTGCGAAGTTAATCGTAATTATGATGTATTCTTGTCGTATACAATTTTTCAAAATAGAAAATCATATTTTTTTAGTTAAAGATGTGAAATGGAAGAGAAATTAAAAAAGTTAGTGCAGATTTTTCAGATCGCGAATGAATTTTACGAAAATTGCGCCATTACAATGACATTTGGATCATAAAACGCTCAAAGTTGTTCACGATATCCGGGGTGACATTCGCCACTCACTGCAACTTCATGGTCGCTCAGGTCACTCGACGTCGAGCGATAATCATGCTATCGTGAACCCAGCCCAGCGATGCTTGCCATACGGTTGGTATCGAAATGTCAAACATCCTTCAAGAATATCTGTCAAATACGGTGTATAATCGTGGTGTAATCTCAATTTGTTATTGAAGTTGTTATTTTACGGTAATTTTATTTCTCACATTAGAAATGAGTGATTCAAATGATGAAGCAGAAACTCAGCCATCTGGCCCAATTGATAATGCGTGGGCTATGGAAAATAAGTGCATTCGCCACATTATTTCCTAGTTATCGTGAAAAATATTTGAAGCAATGTTGGCCTCTGCTACAGAAAGCTCTTGCTGAATACTTTGTAGTTGGTGAATTGGATCTTATTGAAGGTAGTATGACTGTGAAAACAACAAGAAAACAGGTAAATATTCAAACCCTTAACCATTAAATAAATTTTGCATTACTTTACATATACATTTTATTCATAATTTATTACGTTTAATTAATTTTTAATTCTATTTAATTAACTTATTCTTGTTTATTCGTTCACTTGAATGTATTCATCTTATTTATTTCTTTTAAATAAACTCTGACCGAACCGACCTGACTCCACTATTGATGATGTACTATATGGACCATCAATCTTAAAATCAGAAGTTCTTCATGCTATATCAGCATCTGTGAATAGGAAGGCTTGTGGACCAGACGAAATCCCTACTGAAATATTGAAACTCATCGATGACCAAAACATTGACTACCTGCTAAGGTTATTTAATACTATCTATGACACAGGGATTATTCCTCACGATTGGTTAATGTCAACATAAGTCACACTGCCCAAGAAGCAACACCCTAAAAAGTGTAATGAATATCGTCTAATTAGTTTTATAAGCCATGTACTAAAAGTGTTTTTGAAAATAATTCATGCAAGAATACGAACTAAATGTGAACAAGATCTTGATGATACACAGTTTGGTTTCAGAAATGCTTTTGGTACCAGAGAAGCGTTGTTTGCAATAAATGTTTTACTGCAAAAATGTAGAGATTAACGTAAAGAGGTGTTCGCATGTTTTATTGATTATGAGAACGCTTTTGATAGGGTGAGACACGCTGAACTGATGGAAATGCTGAAGGAGTGTAATATAGACAGCAAGGAAAAGCATTTTATCAAAAAATTGTACTGGTTCCAAACAGCCGAAATTGGACTAGGAAGTGAGAAGACAGATTCTATTGCAATACAACGGGGTGTGCGTCAAGGATGCATATTATCCCCTTTGTTATTCAATCTCTACTCCGATAAAGTCTTTAAAAAGGCCCTTCAAAACTCTAGCAAAGGAGTCAAAGTTAATGGTGTTGTGATCAACAACATAGTTATAGTGTGATATAGTGTTCTTAAATTTAATGTAATTTGTAACATAATGGCCTTCTGAAACCAGCAGATTCTACCTGCTGTTTGAGGGTTTCTAAAAAATTAAAAAAAAAAAAAAAAAAAAGGTATGCTGACGACACAGTCATCTTGGCAGAGAGCATACATGACTTCCAAGAGTTACTAAATAGTGTAGATGTAGCTGGAGAGGAATTGGGCCTATCTGTAAATGTCAGCAAAACTAAATGGATGTCCTTTGAACGGTTGGATTACTCCGGATCATGCCTTCAGTTAAAGGGCATAAATATTGAAAAGGTGGACAAATTCAAATACCTTGGCAGTATGATAACGCAATCTCTTGACCCGGATACTGAAGTGAAGTGCAGAATTGAGGCAGCCCGTGCTGCATTTAATAAAATGAGAGTGCTCTTCTGCAACAACAATCTTAATCTGACAGAGACTCCCAAAGTCCTATGTATGGACTGTATTGCTGTACAGTTCTGAAACCTGGACCCTAAAAATGAATACGATGAATCGCTTGGAGGCATTTGAAATGTGGCTTCATAGAAGAATGCTGCGTATTCATTGGACTGATAGGGTCACAAATGTAGAGGTGTTATAAGAAGAGCTGGAATGGACAGAGAACTCCTGTTGGATGTCAAAGTGCGCAAGATCTCATATCTGGGTCATATAATGCGTGGAATAAAGTACCACATTCTGCGTTTGATTATGACAGGCAAGATAGAGTGGCGTCGAGGGGCTGGCAAAAGGCAGACATCGTGACTGCGCAATATACGAGATTGGCCTGGAATGAGAGGTGCGGAGGAGTTATTCCAGACAGCGCAGGATCGAGACACCTATGTCAGAGTGATTGCCAACGTCGGGGGGACCTGACAGGGCACCTACAGAAGAAGAAGAAATACACTTTATCATTTTTTTTTTACTTTTAATTGATTTTTAATCTTACTATATTCATTTATTCTTATTTTATTCATTCATTTAAATCTATTCATCTTAATTTATTGAGTTAAATACATCTTACTTTATTCATTCATTTGAATCTATTCATCATTCGTTTTAAATACATTAATGTAAAAGATGATCATTGATCATAGTTGTATTTATTATTTTAATCTTTCACTGTATACTGTTACAAGATATCATGGGGCATCCAGATATGAGATGGGGGAGGGGGTACAAATTATATTTATATAATGATTTATTTGTGTACATAGTTAAATCTCATGGCATAATTATGCATGTAAATAATATTGCAATCACTGGAAAAGATTCAACCCCTCGCCCCCATATGGCTTCTGTGATATCTTGTAACGGTACACAGTGAAGCCAACGTCGGGGGGACCTGACAGGGCACCTACAGAAGAAGAAGAAATACACTTTATCATTTTTTTTTTACTTTTAATTGATTTTTAATCTTACTATATTCATTTATTCTTATTTTATTCATTCATTTAAATCTATTCATCTTAATTTATTGAGTTAAATACATCTTACTTTATTCATTCATTTGAATCTATTCATCATTCGTTTTCAATACATTAATGTAAAAGATGATCATAGTTGTATTTATTATTTTAATCTTTCACTGTATACTGTTACAAGATATCATGGGGCATCCAGATATGAGATGGGGGAGGGGGTACAAATTATATTTATATAATGATTTATTCGTGTACATAGTTAAATCTCATGGCATAATTATGCATGTAAATAATATTGCAATCACTGGAAAAGATGCAACCCCTCGCCCCCATATGGCTTCTGTGATATCTTGTAACGGTACACAGTGAAAGATAATAAAAATACGTAATACTATGATCATCAATATTTATGTTGTCATAATGGATACTACTGGATAACCTATAGTAGAAATTGACCGAAAATCGTTAGTAATTCGGTACTGTTAGTAGTGTTGATTGATAATGATTCATTTAACTTTGATGTTTTTTTTTGAGACTTCCAGGTAAATTTAGGTCTTTGCTGGTCCACTTATTGAATTCACATTTTGTTGTCATGTTCTACAATTGACTGTCTGATCCTGTGAATATTATAAAAGTAAAAAAGCAAGTAAAAATACATAGAAAACTGTATTTACATTACATCTACTTAACAGCCATATAATATGGAGGGAGAGAATTTTACATTGAAACATTCCAATCTAAAGCCATTGAGGTCAAACCTGTAACTATCTCATAAATTTAGAAGTCACGATGGAAGAGCCTCAAATCAAATTTATAAACGTAATTACAAGAGCAATGGTCTGCTGATGGTAAAATTATTGTGGATTTCCAAAGAGAACATTATGGCCATTTAATAGATTTGTCAAAAATGAGATTGCCAAAACATGAAAAATAAAATATTGCATCCAAACTCAACAGCGGATTTTTTTTTAATAGGTAAGATTTTATAAAACTTTTATAGATATAAAAAATAAGGATATAATATAGCCATGAATGATTAACATACCATAACATGCATAGACAATTCACACAGATCGAGTTAGTCCCAAATTAAAATATGAATCTTGTATTATGGGTACCAATGTGACGATACACATATATACAATGCACTGAACACATATACATGTAACACCCAGACCCTGGACAATTTGAAAAAGGTCATTCTTCATTTTGCCCTGGCCAGGAATCGAACCCGGGACCTCGTGACTCAAAGGCAAGTGCGTTAGCCTCCGCGTCACACCGGTCGCCAATTAAAACACAACTAGTCTCAATTAAGGTAAGGACGGAGGGAGAGCTTGTCGCTTGGTTGGGGTCATGGTGGTCACGATTCTCAGCATTGAGGGACCGACTTGGAAGAAGAAGTCCCAATTAACACAGAATGAATTAACCTAGTCCCAAAGTAATAATACACGCAGCGTATCCACCCGGTGTCCCCCAGAGGCAACATCCTCAATCCTTTCCTTTAGAGTGTCTATTATCAGAGACTGATCGCTCTATGATGTCTATCTGAGCTATTTTGGATTCTAATGTTGATTCCATTGCTTTTGTTCTAGCATTCAAAGATGCTAAGGTATCTCCATTTTGTTCAATGGAGGTTTTGAGACTTTGAAATTCCTTCAGCATATTATTGTAATCCTCACGTAAAGCTGCAATCAACCTGATGATATCGTGATTTGTAGGTTCCACGTCTGAAATCTTGAATACATACCTTTAAATTTTCTGTTGAGATTATAATAACCAATGTTTTTACTACTGATGTAGTGATTTTGCCTCTTCTGATGTTGTTTGGAGTCTCAGTATTAATGGAATATATTTAACACGTTCACTGTTATGCCGGCTATAGCTGTCAAAATAAAATCACTTGTCCAGAAAATGACGGCTATACCCGTACAACGAAGTAATATTTTTGGTGCAATGACGGCTAAAGACACTTTATAATTCATGTAATCATATGGCGGTAGGAAGAAAGTGTCTCTATAATAAAATGTTTTAAGTAAAAATGTCCAAGTGTATAGCTCGTAATAAGGAGTTGTTTTCGGTTATGCTTGTAAGGTTCAGTTATGCATTTCCTTTAGCATTAATTGTTTTTAGTTTTTTGCATGTTTCAAATATTCATTTTATTTTGTTCATAATATTATCGTTTTTTTTAAATAAATACGTACAGATATAAAGTATAAAAATTATTTTATTGTATCAGATTGCATTGCCGTCTATAGCCGTCATTTTATGTGTTAGATAATAAATTATACATTCCAATCAAATGACGGCAATTGCAGTCAGTTTTTCATTGTCGGTAATACCCGTCATATCCCTAGTACGAAACAAATTTGGGCTGAAACGACAATGACGGCAATAGCCGTTAATTTTCCATCTGCTGGAAACTCATTTGAATGCATATTGAATACTAACCTTCAATAATAATTCGATCGGAATTCTAACTTGTACTTAGGTAGTTTGTTCACGAGAGATGGGAAGTGTGAAAGCGATATTGAAAGGAGAAAAGTTGCTGGCAATAAGGTAAATGGTGCAATCCGACCAATAATTGCAAATAGAAACATATCTACCACAGCTAAAAGGTTGGTGCACTCTGCTATCTTAAAGCCAACACTTATGTATGCAAGTGAGACGTGGACATGGTAATAGAAGGATGAATGTGGCATTAATGCAGTTGAAATGAGATCGTTGAGAAGGATGTGTGGTAAAAGTCTGAGAGATTGTGTGCGTAACAGTGATATACGAAAGGAATGTGGAATGAAAGTGGGTGTAATAACAAGGATGAATGTAAATAAGTTAAGATGGTTTGGGCACGTGGAAAGAATGAATGAGGACAGAATGACTAAGAAGATATATTTGGCTGAGAGGAATGGTGCTCGGAGACGTGGACGTCCTAGGATTAAATGGCAAGATCATTTAAATCAAATCCTACAGGACGATCACGTGTTGAGCACATTGAACAGGAGAGCATGCATGAGGAATTGTATGACAGTGACGGAAGCGAAAGATGTATGCAAGGATAGAAGGAAGTGGCGCTCGATCCTTTCTGCCTACCCCGCGAGGGAAGCGGCGTGATGGTATGTATGTATGTATGTAATTCTAAATTCTAAAAGAAATATACGTCCGCCAATGTGTTAATTGAAAGTAGTCCAACATTATCAGCCAAGAAAGCCATATAATTTGTTGTTTGTAACAGCAGATAGAGTTCACTTAGTGTCGACTACATTAAAAAATATTATGAATTCTAGATATTATTTTCTAGGTTACGAACATCGATGAGATTATAGTTATTACATATTATCATATAACATACTATTCATGAGATCTATTTTATGATTGAGACATAGCTTTACGCATAAAGGAAAGGATATATTTTATATTATTAACATAATTATAAACATTTTTAGGATTTGCACAGTCAGTGACGGATAACATTGGACAAAACTCCCTCTGCAGGTATGAAGAAAGTACTACTGTATACCTCAGCATTAGTAGGAAAGAGACCATTATCATCTTAATGATGTGGAGTAAGACAGCATAATGTTATTATTAATGCAATTTTTTTATTTATTTATTTATAATTTCATACACGGCACAAGGCCATTAAACATAATCAAATTAAAAAAAAATCACAAACAGTTTTTTTCAATCGCAGTCACACTTTCTTATCACACACACATATACACACACCTATACAATGCAGATATATAACTATAGCACCCGCCAGTAAACAAACTTATTTTATTAATACTTATAAACAATGCACAGTAAAGTTTTTATTAGAAATGCATTGTTAAAAAGTGAATAAATAAAAAAATGAATAGTTAAATTTTTAAATTGTCATAGTATAATTTTATGTTATATTTTTATAAGTTATTTACTGTTTAAAATAAATACTCATATGATTATAATGTTTTTTTTTCCAATTTGTACATTCTTATATCTAGTGTCATGTTACAAATGATATGCGCCGGCGCACCCAGCAGAGACCTGTAATCTCCGTAATACAGGAGAGGCGATGGTCCTGGCTGGGACATGTTTTGAGAATGCCCAATGGTATTTGGCCAAAAAGAGCACTGTTCTTCCGTCCGCAAGGGTTCCGTCGGCCCAGGCGTCCCTCTTCCAGAATTGGTCTCCCACTCTTCTACGTAAGTTTTCGAGTGTCCTGTAAAAGGCAGGTGTTCGAAAAAATTAAGACATTTTACATCTTAAATTCAGCGATGAGGCTTGCCACCCATCCTGAATGTCTTAATTTTATATTGGCACGAAGAGGACAGTTTGCATGTTTCTTACATGCAGCTGATCTGCTGGCTACCCCACTTGTGGGATATGCCGTGATGGTATAGTAGTAGTAGTATTAAAAAAAAATTGTTTTCTATGATAATAGAATAAAATAATTAGATATCTGTGATTTTAGAATAAATAAAAATATGTTTTCTGTGATAATTTTTCGTAATACAGGAGAGACAATGGTCCTGGCTGGGACATGTTTTGAGAATGCCCAATGATATTTGGCCAAAAAGAGCACTGTTCTTCCGTCCGCAAGGGTTCCGTCGGCCCAGGCGTCCCTCTTCCACAATACACCGTTCCTATGACAACGATATCAGAGCGCAGGGAATGTCGTGGAAAGAGGTGACGCAATTGGCGCAGAGATGCTCTGAAATGAGGAGGCTGGATTCTGCCTTGTGCTCCCGAGAGGAGCGTTGAGGGCGAGATGATGATATCTGGTATGACCTATTATTAACCTAGATGTTGTTTGGTTTGGCGTTTTCTCTTAAAAATTGAGTGAGATTATCCCGATGGACTCTTAAGATATGTAATAAACTGTTTTTACTTCAGATGTGTGATTAAATTAGTTAAGAATGTTTTAAGTTAATGAAATTAGTTAAAAATTAGCAGTCGATTTAGTCTTAATGGCTGAGAATGAAAGTGATTTACAAGATATTGTTTCGTGTGTGTATGATAGCTGTAGTGCAAATGGGTTAAAAATTAATGTCGCGAAGTTGAAAGTAATGGTGTTTGAAAGAGAGAGTGAAAGAACGGTATGTGAAATAAAGGTTGACGATGAATGTTTAGAGCAAGTGAATGAGTATGTGTATTTGGGAAGTATGTTTGCAAGGAATGGAAGATACGACAAGGACATATCATACAGTATGAATATGGGCCTGTAACCCGAAACATATGTAACTGGTGAATAAAGAAATTTAAAACTCTAAAGTATTTTTACTTGTAAAATTTTTTAATCTAAAAGCTTGTGTCGTGAAATGGGGTATTGCTGGCACCTGGGATCGAATTACGCACCTCTTGTGCATGAGGCCGAGACTCTACCTCCAGGCTACAATGGAATTATTTTATTACTATACATTACCAAATTGTTTAAAGTTATTCAGATATTGTCAGTGGAATCAATAAATGAATTAGCAAATATGTAGCTGAAAAAAGTGTCTGACCTGAATACAATTTTATATAACTCTGCCTAACTGTCTGACATAGCTACAATTCTATACATAAAATAGAAAACATAGTAAGTACTAATACAATTGGGGTAAGACAAGGCCTCAATGATGATTTATTTACGATCATCGTGAGCTCTTTGAGAAGATAGTGATATATTTTAGTTTGATTAATTTAATGCTCCTAGTCATTGATGGAATAGTACCCATAAGAATGCTTAGACAATGAATTAGGCAAATTTAATGGTCATTCATTTTACAGAATATTGTAGTATTGTGTATATTTCAAAATAATCTTTAGAGGTCGACTTTTGGTGGTGGAGATTTATCATAAAAACACTTCAATGCTATTGATATTTATTTATTAAGATTAATCATTTAATTAGTGTTATGGAAAAAAAGAAAATATAAACAATTTTTTTTCTACATCAAATAAAAATTAATACAGAGGTTTCACAAAATTGAATATTGCTTAAGACGATTTAAATAAACAAATATTATATTTGAAATGTTACATAGGTGCTACTTTGAACTCTCTATGCGCGCTACAATATACTACACTTGTAAGTGATTGGTGTATAGCTATTTATAAAGAATTTTGACAAGCATCTATGTTTTTGGTGCAGTTGCCTTGTTTCCTTTAAAACTGTTTTTGTTTGTAATTTATTTGTTTTAAACTTGCTCTGGAACATTAAATTAATATTAGTAAGAGTTGAAAATTGATAAAAGACCATTAGCATTTTTCTCAATTCTGATGATGTCCCACTGCCTTCCTATATTTCAGGAAGGATTTTGTCAGGGGGAGTCCTTCAGGCGAACCTTGAGCCCTTCCTTAGAAACAATTTTCTTGAAGAGTATGGATGACATAGGAACTGACATTCATGGGTGAGGGAGGATGCAACCCTTATTGTGCTTCCTATATATGTTTAATCCTTGGGTCAAGTCACCTACATTGTAATATTCATATGACCACCTTCCTCCAAAGTAGTCATTTTGTTAAATAGATTAACACGACAAAGTGACTTGTATTTCATAAAAAATTAAAACCATAACAATTCTGTAAAATTATTGACACTATAACTCACTTTTGATTCTGAAAAGATATTATAATATAATGAAATTAGCGGTACCTCAGGTAAGAAAAAATAGTAAGTCGTGTGCTATAATTAAAACTAGATTTTATTTTTGCCGGAAACGACAGGTTTTCATGAGAAACTTTTTCTCCAGATATACCTACTGATATCGCAATTATATAGAAATATACGATTATTTGCACGTTTTATACCGGGCACACTTTCAAGTATCGCCTACGAGTTTCATTTTGTTTTGACAGTCATAGAATAACAATCCAAATCAGTTCTACCCACGGCCGCTAGGTATCGCTGATGTCGTATAATATTTTAGATTACTTCTATTCTATTTCTATGGGAACGACAGGAGAAAATAAGGAATCGTCCCCGGATATCGTGAACAACTTTGAGCGTTTTATGATCCAAATGTCATTGTAATGGCGCAATTTTCGTAAAATTCATTCGCGATCTGAAAAATCTGCACCAAACTTTTTTAATTTCTCTTCCATTTCACATCTTTAACTAAAAAAATATGATTTTCTATTTTGAAAAATTGTATACGACAAGAATACATCATAATTACGATTAACTTCGCAATTGTTTTGACAGCCATCATCACTCAAACGTCAAGTTAACTGTCAGAGCGATAATCACCCTGCTATGAATTCGGTTGTTCGGTTGTACGCCCGACGACATCCTGAACGCGAAAGTGCGAGTCGTCGAGTGACTCGCTCCGGGCGCGTGAACGGCTGGAGCGTCGTCGAGTGATCACTCGTCTCGACGACTCTATGAACGCTGCCCAGTCATAGACCACTGGGGGGCGTTCAGACAGTCACCGAGTGATCACTCGACGACGCTCTATCCGTTCACGCGCCCGGAGCGAGTCATCCGACGACTCGCACTGTTTCGTTCAGTATGTCGTCGGGTGATCAATCGAACAACCGAAATCATAGCATAGCAAGGTGTTTATCGCCCTGACAGTTACCTTGACGTTTGAGTGACGACGGTTGCCAAAACAAAACAATTGCAAGGCTGGGTTCACGATAGCATAAATATCGCTCGACGTCGAGTGACCTGAGCGACCATGAAATTGCAGTGAGTGGCGAATGTCACCCCGGATATCGTGAACAACTTTGAGCGTTTTATGACCCAAATGTCATCATAATGGCGCCATTTTCGTAAGATTCATTCGCGATCTGAAAAATCTGCACTAACTATTTTAATTTCTCTTCCATTTCACTTCTTGAACTAAAAAAATATGATTTTCTATTTTGGAAAATTGTATACGACAAGAATACACCATAATTACGATTAATTTCGCAATTGTTTTGACAACTTCCATCACTCAAACGTCAAAGTAACTGTCAGAGCGATAATCACCCTGCTATGATTTCGGTTGTTCGGTTGTCACTCGACGACATGCCTGAACGCGACAGTGCGAGTCGTCGGGTGACTCGCTCCGGCTTCGTGAACGATCGGAGCAATTTTTCAAAATAGAAAATCATATTTTTTAGTTCAAGAAGTGAAATGTTAGAGAAATTAAAATACTTAGTGCAGATTTTAGTGAGTAATTTATTTTTTACGCTATGTTTAAATATGCATTACTTATCTTAAAACAAAGCCTATTCAAATTAAAAACGTAATCAAGTAAAGCACGACGCACTGCCACGAATGAACCTTACGAAAATGGCGCCATTAGGATGACATTTGGGTCATAAAAACGCTCAAAGTTGTTCACGATTATCCGGGGTGACATTCACCACTCACTGCAACTTCATAGTCGCTCAGGGGCCCTATTCTCCAATCTCGATTGATAAATGTCACCTGTGAGATATTTCGATTGATTAACTCGCACGAAAAGTCGAAAGTAATAAAATCTCGATTGCGACATCCATCAATTGAGATTGGAGAATAGGCCCCCAGGTCACTCGACGTCGAGCGACATTTATGCTCTCGTGAACCCACCCTCTTCACGGTTGACGGTGAGCTGGAAGGACCTTCCATCCTCAAATCTGAAGTTATACACGCCATCACAACTTCTACTAATAGAAAAGCATGTGGTCCTGACGAAATCCCTGCGGAATTATTAAAATTAATCGATGAAGACAATATTCACTACCTACTGAGGTTATTTATTAAGATTTATGACACAGGGATTATCCTCCAAGACTGGTTGAAATCGATATTTGTCACCTTACCTAAGAAGCAGCACCCAAAGAACTGTAATGATTATCGCATGATTAGCCTAATGAGCCATGTATTAAAATTGTTTCTTAAAATTATACATGCCAGAATAAGAAACAAGTTCGAGCAAGATCTAGATGACACACAATTCGGGTTCCGCAATGCATTCGGTACCAGAGAAGCTTTATTGGCAGTCAATGTCCTGCTTCAGAAGTGTCGAGATCAACGCAAAGAGGTGTTTGCATGCTTCATCGGCATGGGCATTTGACAGGGTAAGGCACACGACACTCATGGAGATGCTCAAAGACTGTAATATTCACTCCAAAGACCTTAACTTCATAAGAAACCTCTACTGGTGTCAAACGGCAAAGATCAGATATGGAAGTGGAAATACAGAGGCTAGAAGAATGCTTCGTATACCTTGGACCGAAAAATTCAGTAACATCGAAGTACTTAGGAGAGCTAGAGCCAGAAGAGAGCTGTTGTCGATTGTCAAAGTGAGGAAGGTCTCATATTTGGGTCACGTGCTGCGTGGGGAGAAGTATCGTCTCCTCCGCCTTATATTGTGGGGCAAGATAGAGGGAAGACGGGGAGTTGGCAGAAAGCAGATGTCCTGGCTGCGCAACATTAGGGAGTGGACCGGAATCCGGACAGTGGATGACCTGTTCAGAGCAGCACAGGACAGGGAGGTTTTCGCCGGAGTGATCGACAACGTCGGGGGGACCTGACATGCCACAGAAAGAAGAAGAAGAACCCACCCTAGACTTAGACAAGAACAAGACTGTGCACCCTTTGACCAAACTCAAGCATATAAAGTAGCATTCAGATTGTTTCACTTTGGATGATCATCCAGTCAAAGCTGTTCATTGGAAGTGAACGTCTCTATTCACACATATTTATCCTGTGCCTTCACTGCCATGTCAATATTCATGGTCATGTGCTATGTAATTTGACGTATTTTCGTTAAAGAAATAAAAGAAAAATAAAATTTTAAAAAATTAAAACAAATTAATAAAAATCTTTTCCGAGAAGACAGCTTGCATGTCTATTATAATATGCTGAGATTCAAAAACTTGTTTTTCGTAAAAGGACCTTCAATCAAAATCATTATTTTTTTTTTAAAAAGATGTATATGGATTTTTGTAATAAACCCAAATACAACCTTATACACCTTTCAAAGTAAGCTAAAAGTTTGTGTCATGAAAGGGGAGTTTGCCGCCACCTGGGATCAAATCACTAATCTCATATTCATGAGGCCGAGACTCTACCCCCAGGCTACTGACGAACTCGTAAAAAGTCATTAACCCCCTCCTCTTTTTTAGAAAACATTTTGAGGTTTTAATATTGAACTAAAATAGAATAATAATAGTACATATTATTATTAGAGCTGCAGTACCTACGGAGGAATAAATCTCAAGATATACGAAATTTAAAATAGGTATAATATTTTAAAAAAATCATAATAAATGTGTTCAGGGCCGCCCATAAAAAATTGACGGGCCGCAGGTTGAGTAAGCGGATCCAAAGTGATCATTGAAAGTAAATAAGTGTGAATATCCCTTAAATTATAAAATGAAGCTATGATTTTTCTCTATGATAAATATTCTGACATTTCACAATTTCTCCTTGGCGTGATTTGACGTTCGCGTATCCATTGAGTGAATTTGTGTATTATTATTTTCAACAAAATCACTTATTGACGACTAAAAATTAATTCTTTAAAAAGCCTGTAATCAAAAGCCAAGTTGTTATGGAAGATAGTCATCGGTAAAGAATTCTCGTTTTGTTTCGTTTACGTTTAATTGGATTATCTGAATTTTGATCGATGATTTCTAGGAATTTGTCTTAACGTGTTCACTCTTTTGTTACTATCTTATAATAATTAGTGTTTTCGATATAAATATGTGTTCATTGAATTTTTGCGTATCTCATAAATGCTTTTCAATAATATACAAGATTTTTACAGGCCAAACCTTGATGGCTATTGGCAATCCTAGTTTGTGTATTATGGAACATTTTTATTATTAATATTTATCTATCATACGCCAATATTTTTCAATACCTGGTGGTTACTTGGCGTTTTATAAGGTCCTTAAATATATTTGTTGCATTTGCTTTTAAGTTTTCCTTGGCACTTATTATGTTAGTCGATTATCATGTAATTGTCACCTGTATTATAGAATTTGCATCTACTGTTTTCTAAAATTTCAGTTATATCTACTACTATCACGGCATTTCCCACAAGTGGGGTAGCTAGCGGACTAAATGCACGTAATACACATGCAGATTATCATCTCTGTGCCAATAAAAAAATAAGACATTCAGTACTGGTGTCATGCCTTATCGATAAGTTGTAAATGTTAATAATTGTCTTAATTTTTCCAAACATCTGCCATTTACAGGACACTAGAAATATTACAAAAAAGAGTAGACCTATTTAGTAATAATTCTACAGGTTTTTTTCATTCGGTTATTAACAATAGATTAAAAATTATAGATAAAAGTGTAAGCAAGAGTAATAGTGCGTTTTTTTATCACTATGTTTGAGATAGTGTCTGAGGGTAGTGTGGTAATTTAAAGTATTGTTTGCAGATGATTAATACTTCACAATAAACTGTGACGATGGCTGGTAACTATGGGAGTAATTCCACTTTGCCACCAGGGCAAGAGGATTCTTTTTGTAAATATGTGCTTTACATGGAATTTGCTAATTCCAGGTAAGTAATTATTTGTTGGGAAATTTATGGTACAGCTTTTATAATTAGGTTACGCTGAAAGTGGTATCTCTCTGTTACATCAATTTTTACAAAGTTGCAGATTGAAATACACATTGAATATAATTGGTATACAGAGAGAGACTTCAAAGCAAAAGTCTCATCCAACTAACTCAACAAATGTATCTAAACAATTTTATTTTTGTATAATTATAGAAGTTAAGATGTTGGTTATATAATTATTCAGTTACTTTTATAGTACATATAATTTTTTTCATTTATTTGAATTATGTGGAATGTTTCTTTTGCAGAGTTCGCATATGGGATGTAGTTATCCTAGTACCAAATGCTTTGTTTCTGTTATTCCTCGCGTTTCTGTTTAACAAAGCCCAGTTAAAACTCCGAGCCACAAGCAGTCCCATCTTCCTAACATTTTACTCTCTGGTGTGGGGCAATGTCCTAATAAGTGTTATAAGATGTGTGGTCTCCATGACTGTGAATGCCGCCCTTCCATTTGGAGGTCTAGCCGATAAGATTCTATGGATCACAGTCAGATTCTTCTTACTTGCCACAGAGATGAGTGTGGTCATATTTGGACTGGCGTTTGGTAAGCCACAATTCAATTTCTAAATCAAATTTATCATGTATTGCTGGAATATTGTTTTTCACTTGCCTATAATGAATTATTTATAGTGAGATATATCATAAAAAAGAATAATGATTAGGCAAAGAATTTATCACAAATACGGCATAAGTATTGTGAATTGTGTGTACTTATTATTATTGTTATTTATTTGTTTTATTGTTTTGAAAAATATGTGTTGTTGTTAGCTGAGTAATAAATAATAATGAATAATAAGATTATTTTTATTATTGACTATTTATTTATTAATAATTCTCTACTGTAAATGATATTGTTAATTTATCTCTGTGTGTGTGTGTGTGTGTGTGTGTGTACAGGTCATTTGGATAGCAGAAGCAGTATTCGTCATGTATTGGTAGCCACTTCCCTCATATCTCTAATATTCACCCTGACACAAGGCACCTTGGAGATAGTTTTCCCTGATGATTGCTTTCACATTGAATCTAAGGACTTTGATCTCTTTGGACATGGAGGAATGCTTTTCTGGTTTTGTACATCCACTGTGTTTGCTCTTGTTTACTTGTGCATACTTTTGTTGCCGTGGACAAGATTAAGAGAAAGATTAGCTTTACCAAGTAAGATTTTGTTTTATCATTTATTCAAAATATAACGAAATTTATATCCAGGCTATCCAACTAAAATTTACTATCTAGCCAGATACCAGATTGAATTGAAATCAACACTTAGTTGAATAAAACAACAACCAAAAAACATCCCATAGAGTCTAAGCCAAAGAAGTCTCCAGAGTGGCTGGATATTCAGCTTTTTTTCTAATTTCATCTTGCTGTATCGGTATTTGGCCAAATGTCTGTCTGTTTCATCACTGATTTAAAACATTTGAGAATTAAATACTTTCAAACCAGTATAGTGATGTAATGAATATTCGTATTCGCATTCGCGAATATTCGCATATTTCAAAGTATTCGCATTCGTATTCGCAAAAAAATATGCGAATGTTTTGCGAATATTATTTCGGTAATAAAGTATTGGATATTCGGTAAAAGTACCGGATACTTATCTGGTACATTGTAGAAAAAGGTACTGCAAGAAAATATTCTTTAAGAAAACCGAGGAGTTTAGAAATATTTAAAATTCCTATACCATTTTGAAAATTCAGTGATGGGGGGGGTAGAAATTTTAATGATTGAGCAATATTATAGACATCTAAGCAAGACAATATTCGCTATTCGCATTCGCGAATGTCTGCAACAAATATTCGCATTCGCATTCGCGAATATCCAAAATCACACATTCGTTACATCACTAAACCAGTATCTGTAATAATATTTTAAATTTTTAAGGTGATGGATGATGATTAGGTGTCCTTATCACACCAGCATAGCTTTAGCTCTCTGAAGACAGACTCAGATTATTTTTACCAGGTATAACACATTTTCTTTTGAAATTTTTTAAGATTTTAAGACTTTTCTTGTTATATTGTAGCTAAGCTTTCTTTCTACGTTTACATCTTACTATTGGTGCTACTGGATGGCACACAAGCAGTGGGAGCTGGTCTCTTGAATTGGGGCTTACCACTGGGTCTATGTATAGTGGATGTAACCACCTGCCTCTATTTTACTCTCTTGACGCCTCTTGTCTATCACACATTCCTCAGCGAGTTCTTTAGGTAAGTTGCTTTCATTTTTAACAGAAATTTTGTGAGATTGAAGATTTTTGTCATACATGGTAAGTATATTAGCTGGGTTGAAATGGGGCCTTCAACCGAGGCAAGCCCTCTGGCTCTACACAGCTATGGTTAGACGGCTACGGCTGTGTGGTATGGCACAAGAAAACTCAGCAGAAGACATGCATAAATGTCCTGAACAAGATTCAGAGACTTGCATGTCTTCTCACAACGGGCGCTATGACCTCAACACCCACGACTGCCCTAGAGGCGATGTTGTGTTTGAGCCCATTGCACGTACATGTGCAAAAGGAGGCTCGCATGGCATTGCTACGGGCGGCAAAGGGAGGCAGGAACAATTGGCGCTCCAGCATAATGAGAGGATTATATTCAGACCTCCACAAAGCTCCCATCATGGATATGCCCACAGATACCATGAATGTGGCTTACAGCTTTGTTAAATACTACACAATAGACATACTCGAAAGAAAGACATGGCGAGAGAATGATCCCTACACCTTTCGAGATGGAGACATTGTATGATGGATCCAAAGTACACAGTACACAAAAGTACACAGATGGATCCAAAAAAGATGGTCGGGCAGGATCTGGAATCTTTGGCGTCCACCCTAAGTTGAGCAAATCGGTCTGCTTGGGAGAATATGCTACTGTTTTCCAGGCTGAAATGAGCGCAATTATGGAGTGCGCTCATATGAACCTTCACCGATCATATCATAACAAAAAGATTTATATCCTCTCGGATAGCCAGGCGGCGCTTAAAGCCCTAGGTTCTGTAGAGGTGAGATCTAAACTAACTTTTGAATGCATACAGGTTCTGAATCGCCTAGGCGAGAAAAACACGGTAAGGCTGGTTTGGGTACCGGGGCATTGTGGAGTCATGGGCAATGAAGCTGCTGATGAACTTGCTAGAACTGGCGCTGAGGAACCACCAATAGGTCCTGAGCCCATATGCGGATTACCGCTTAGCACTATCAGGCTTAGTCTAAGAAACTGGGCCATGGACCAGAGCCACCAAATTTGGTCCAATTGTATAGGGTTGAAACACGCGAAGGAACTAATGATAGGGTACTCGCGGAAGTTCACCACAGAAGTTCTAAAACTTAATAAAAAACAAATAAGGATTCTAACCAGGACCTTGACGGGACACTGCAGACTACGGAAACACATTCAACACATCCAACAGTGGTAGTCACTGTCTACCACTTGGCTCTCGGTACAATATTACCAAATTTGAATTCAATTTAAGTTGAGAAATATATGCACATATTAATTTTCACATTAGATATTAGGTGCAAAACATGATGAAAAATAAACCATTTGACCCACATTTCTTTTTCATATTTTATTACAATGATAACATTTATCATAAAATAGCTATGAAAGTGTAAAAAATATAATCAATACTTGTTTGTAGAGGAGTAATTTGCAATATGTTTTGTTATATTCTATTGATAAAACCTACATAAATCCTTTGTTGGTGCTGGTATAAATTAGTTGTTTCTTACCAACTGACAATACTATTTTACACTTGTTTCCATAATTAGAATTATTATTGCAATATAATAACAATGCCATTATTTCTACATATATAATATAAATATTACTCATTACTTTGGCTGTGGCCGTGTAGTGAGTAAGAGAAATTGGTGTGTATGAGAAATTTTATGAATGCGGAGGAAGCAAAAGAAGTATGTAAAGATAGAGTAGCATGGTTTTCCATTCTTTCAGCCTTTCGGTGTAGATGTAAATATATATATTATAGTCAGTTGGAAAAAATTACCTCCAAGCAATAAACTCATCAATTGCTTATGTATTTTCTTTGATGAATAAAGTGGTATTATTATTATTATTATATTATTCTGCATATGTTTTTAGTGTCTCTCAGCCCAGTATAATGTTCTCATACAAGGCACAGATGGACGAGGTGATGGATGATGATCAGGTGTCCTTACCACACCAGCAGAGCTTTAGCTCTCTGAAGACAGACTCAGATTATATTTATCAGGTATAACACATTTTCTTTTGAAAATATACAGCGGAAACAAGACTGTATCTTTTACCCAATAGTTCATTTTCTATTTAGTGTAAACAGGGTGTCCGCAGATCATGGATCAACCAAAACATATATATGACTTATGCATCAAAACCATATATTTGGCTTGTATTTTAAAGTATATTTATTTTTGTTTTGTATTAAGTAACATTTTTTTACATTAAAATCCTCTTTTAAAAAAAAACATGAAAATATTTTATTCAATCTAAAGTCTTACAAAATTAAGAAAATGTAGTTTTTTAGTGTCTAATAGATTTTTAAAAAAATGTCACCTATCTTGTGGTGTAATTTTTATTTTAATATTCTTAAGAACTTTTGAGAAATAATAAAAAGGCAATTTCAGGTAAACATTTTCATACATCAAGTGTTATTTTAATAATAATTTTGTTCATGACATGTTTTCAGAGTAACAGTGTCTATGACAGTACAGTGTTTGAGACAGATGGTCAGACACCAATAAATCCCATGTACAGTGCGTCCCTACAGAGTCCTGATAGTATTGCTTCAGGACAATCCTTAGAAATTGGTGGTCCCACCATGGGATATAATCAGACACATAACTTCATACTGCACTAGGTTCCTACACAAATTAATAAATTGACAATTGTAACAATTTTTCATTAATGTTTCCAGTGTATTCTCCTATCTCTATATTCCATGTATTTTGACTTGAAATATTATAAGACAATTTACAAGACTTGGATTAACCATAATACCTTTTTGTCTTATTAATAAATATACAGGTTGTCCTCTGTATGACTTTATGAGACATAGAATATGTTTATTACTAGCAATAAATCCATGGCTATCCCGCTTGTGTCTGTTGCCTTGGTGGTATAGTATATTACAATACTTGGTAGTTAGTTTGCGTTAGTAACTAATTAGACTCATATTTTTTATATTATTTTTTTAATCATAGTTAAAGTAAAGGGAGAAATTTTTAATGAAACATTTAGTGTTCAGTTAAATGTTTCCGCAATTTTTTATTTCTGCATTGCATAGGATGCTCGATTGGATGTATTATTGGATCTATTTTTCAGTTATATTTTTTAGTTCTCACTTGTGGATTGGAGAATGCACTGTGAAAATACATATAAATTAATGTAGATTGTCCAGTTCCATAAGTCAATAACTCAAAATTCTAACACATCAGGGTACAGTGTGCTTAAATTTAAGGTATTGTGATGATTAACCAGAATCAAAAATAAATATATACATACATACCATCACGCCACTTACCACGAGTGAGGTAGCCAGTGAGTGGATCAACTGCATGTAATAATCATGCTATATATATATATATATATTCTCAGGAGAACACAATCGTTCTCCGGCGCCATTTAGTGTTTCGGGTTGACAATCAACGATAGATTGTCAACAACCTCGAACACAATCATAAAGATGGTTGCTGTTAGCTGACATGTATGCTCAACAGATGTCGAACACGGTAGTTTGAAACAGGAATTGGTGGGATTGGTGAACGTACCATGGGTAAAGTGAACTTAAACCAGCCTAAGCCGATTCGTAAGCATCGGGACACCTTTCCTGTTTCATACAAAAGGGAGTTTGCACAGTCTGTTGGTTGTGCGGATGAGGTGTCTGTTGAGTGATGTTCTTAATATATATATATATATATATATATCTATAATGAGTTACAATCCATTGGATTGGTCTGCAACGAGTTTGGTCTTTCTTCTCCACTCCTCCCTATTCTCTCGCCAGTCTCTTCAACTCCATGTATGAGTCACAGCTCATGTCCCTCTTCAGTTGGTCCATATAGGCGTCTCTCGGTCGGCCTCTGCCATTTGTGCCTTCGGTCCTACCCTCTGCATTGCGATGAGCAGTCCTGGGTGGCTGATGTTGTGGCCAATCCAGTTAGCTCGTTGTTGGCAGGTTCTTTTGAGGAGTTGCCTTTTTTCGCCAACCCTGGTTAACACTTCTTCGTTTCGACGTGTTCCGACCAATGAATCTTCAGCATGCGTCTATAGCACCACATTTCAAATGCCGCTAACCGTCCGCTTTCACTCTTGCTGATGGTCCACGTCTCGCACCCATATAGCAAAATGCTCCACACAAAGGCTTTAGTGAGATTCTTCCTCACGCTTAAATCAATATTAGGGGATTCTAATATTTTGGATTTTTTGTTAAAGGCAATTCGTGCCTGGTTTATTCTGCTCACAATTTCTGATTTGGAGCGTCCGTCCTGGTTTATTCTGCTGCCCAAGTACACAAACTTTTTTACTTGTTTGATGCTCACTCCATTTATGGCAATGTTCGCAGTCGCTTCGTCCCTTTCAACGACCATATATTTTGTTTTGTTCATGCTAATTAATAATAAATAAATATGTGAGATAAGATTTTAGAAATTTTTATTTGCAGAATTGAATATTGTTTTCAGTGTACAATAACTCAAAATTAAGAGTTGTTGGCTTGTGGAATAGATGATGAATATGAGTAATATTTTTACAATAAGTAAATTACAAATAGCATATTTCAGATGACAAATTTGTGAGAATATCATTTTAGTTTTGTTAATGGTTACCTCAATTCCTTTTTATGCGCTTCCTTTCCTTTTTAAGATCTGTTTAAATATCCCTCCCTTTTCATAGAATTTTGTATTAATTTTTATTGAGTGTTACCTGAAAAGAGAATCATTTACTAATTGCTAATTATAATTCACAATCAACATGTGAAATAAAACAAATTGTTTTACTCACTTAGAGTCACATTAATACATTCCATGAGTCTTATGAAATAGTGATTTTTATGGAACCGGCCATTTCTCTGTCTGTAAATTCATTTATTTATTTAATATCTTTGATGTTTGAATGTTCTTTTAATTGTTTTATTAGGAACAACATGATTTTTTTTTAAATGTCAAAAAAAAAAAAATGTAAATAGTATAAAAATATGAAAATTAATTAAAAAATTGAGTTTAAATTAAAAAATAAATTTTCGAGTAGTTTTATATAAATATTCATAGATATAATTATATTGTGTAAGGTATAAAATATATTAATAACATTGTATGAGATCTTTTGTGATATTTTATTTTACTTACCACTTTTGCTTTATACTGTTTCTATTTGTTTATTTAAAAAAAATTCAACGAACCATATTGTAGTTTTATGTTTGTGCAACTGTATCTATTTTTTTTATTGCAATGCCTGTATTTAAAACATGTAATTTTTTTTATTTGCTTTAGTGTAAGATTATTTTCTAGTGTTTGATTTTTCTTTATCTGCTACTTTGTCATATTTTTATTGCATATTTATTTTTCAAGTAATTGAGAT
This sequence comes from Athripsodes cinereus, assembly GCA_947579605.1. Taxonomy (NCBI): domain Eukaryota; kingdom Metazoa; phylum Arthropoda; class Insecta; order Trichoptera; family Leptoceridae; genus Athripsodes; species Athripsodes cinereus. The sequence goes on along the minus strand of OX388318.1, from coordinate 15,795,499 downwards.
ATATATCTATCTATCATACATAAAATTTACAAAACCTTTACACTTTACGAAGCCAAAACAACATCCATCATATTTTTCACCACTCATTGAAATTTCATTATTCATTACTTATTTATTACTTCTCGTTAGCATATATGTTTAGTGTAATACATTAACAGATCAATCAAGTGGATTTACTATTATGGTTGATTCATTGAATCTATTATGCAAAGCTTTACTACTAATTATCCCTCCATTCTTTTAAAATATATCCTATGTAAGATTAATGTTTTACTTGGTCACTATTATTTGGTGCAACCATTATCATGTCACGCTATATTGCCCCAATAGGGTGCCTGAATCATCATCATCATCAAATTTTATAAAATGGCTTTGCTTCAGAAATTATGCGATATAATTTAAAACTGTCGTAAACAAAAGAGAAATATATTTATAATAGATACTACGTAGAAATTATAACATCAATATTTTACCATTTTTATTAGCCAAATTAGAAGAACCTAGTTCTTTTTATAAAACCATTACCATTGATTATGACATTCTGTGTTTGGCAATTTGATTGTTATAGATCTATAGTCAATTAATCTGTAGGGTTCTCTGAATTTGTGAAAATCTGTGATACACATTCTTTTTCCTAGATTCTCTCCAATATTTTGTAACTGCATAGTACATACTTTGTCTGACTAAATTGCAAATTGTCATAAATTTTAAATCTAGAAGCAATGTAATAGAAAAAGATAGAAGGTGATCTGAGCGGAAATAAAACAATTGTTCCGTCCATTAATTGTGCATTCAATTATAATATGTATTACATAATTCAAATAGATTTTAATATTAGAATAATGAATTTTGTTCTTTTGGACATAAGATGTAAGCTGGGTGAGCTCTCAGTAAATACCAATGGATACACATTGCTTTTGTTTAATCTTTCTATAGATTATTTAGTTTGTATTCATCTATACACACAATATGCAGCATAAGTTTTTAAACAATGAATATTGAGTTTGTTATCAAAACTGCGAACTTAGTTTCCTAGAAAGATACATATGTTTATCCTCAGAAAGTGAGTTTTGTTAGAAAGTGTGTTTTAGCTTTAGAATATTTGCTTTGGATTACCTCTAAGTTAATATGCATTATTACATTAATCTAACAAATTCTTTAAGAAGATTCTATGTGTTAATTCTTATTTTGTGTGCCGTGTTTGTGATTTAGTCAGACAATATATTGAAGTAAGAAAATAAGAATCTGAAAGATATAAAATTTCCTCCACTGCTCTTGTTCTGTGAGGTTTATAACATTTTCTGTGTAAATTGAATACAAGCCTTGGATATTTTATTCTTAGACTATGCTGCTATCATTTTGTTGTATTAACAATCTTGTTAGTGATTTACTTATATACTTTCCATAGCAATAATTTTATTGAATAATTAATAATATGTATATTGTATTCCATGTAAGATCCAATATGACTAAAACATTTTCACTAGATGTTACTTTCTTATGTTAGATTTAAGTTAGATATTTAGGTTCTTTTAAGTTATCAAAAATTATTAACTATTTCAACTGCGTGAGGGGAATATGTGATGTAACAAGGAATAAAAATATTAAAACATAAAATGGCATTATATTACTCATAATGCTTTTTATGTTTTAAAATATTGAAACACGCATACTGTGTTGTTGAGATTTAAAATATTAATTTGAATTTATTAATGAGTGGTTATGGATCTTTTTAGTATACGGGAATATATTATGATTATTGTACAATTATTGTTTGTGGCTACCTTGCCTTAATTTAGTAATTTATGCCAAAAAGACAATTCATGGTTTCAACATATTATCTTTATTTACACATATTTATTATTTTTTGAACCATGCCAAATAATTTATTTATTAGCTCTATGTTATTATTATTGTAAATGAATATTATATATATTCTCCATAAAACACTAACTACATTTTCATATTTTAGTTTACATTTTAGGCACCTTTGGTATTGTCTTCACAAAGAATGCTGAGACATATACTTTGTATGATAAAATTTTATTTTACGGGTTTGCATATGATATGTTTTATCCTTGAAGAATGATTAACACTTTTAATGTTTATAAATGCAATTGGTGTGATGTTATGTGTAGAAAAACACACTGGGATATTATTATGATTGCTATAAATTAATGTTACATTCTTAGAAACTATCTCACTAAATATAGTTCAGTGTTCTTCAACCTTCACTTTTTTGTAAGTTCATAAAATACTACAGCTAAATTTTAATTATAATGAGTTCCTATAAAACTTGATTTTTTGGCATTTTCATTTACTTTACATTTGCTTTTTATGGATGATGTTTTCCTTTGATGAAATGTACCTGAAAGATAAATACATGCTTAATATCAGATTTTTGGTTCAATAGTTAAGACATTTGCAATAAACAGTAAGCTGTAGTATGCAATGGCAACATTCGATATACTTAATGTAATTTTTCTCACAGGCAATCACTTTTAAACTTGATCAATTTTGTTCTTCTAAAGATTATCCAATTTTTTCCCAGCGTTTGAAGGACACTAATATGTAGACTGTTTTTTTTTGCAATGTTTTTTTGAATAAAAGTAAATGCATTGATTTTGAAATTAATGTGAATTTATGGAGTGATATTGTCTATGTCATAATGATCTGTGAACTATTATTTTTGTGATATTTGTTTACTGTGTTTACAAATTTTTATTTTCTTGTATGTGACTGACATTGAATCATTGGTTGATTGAGTGATCAGTAAAGAATTCTTTATTAAAATTGTTTTTTATTTAACATCCCTTACGAATGAAAAGTTTTATTCAAACAAAGTAAGAATCATAATAAGTATTTCTTCTCTTCTGCACAAATACTTCTGGGAGCACAAGGGGCAGCAAACATACTTTCACTTAATGATCATTATAATATCATGCAGTAATTGTTGCTACTAAGTTTGTCATTTAAATGAGTGTGGTTTTCATGACTCACCACTCTGTATTATTCCTCGTAATCACAGTAACTTGAAAACATGCTGAATGAATGTACACAAAATGCTGTCATACATAAGCATAAATGTTAATAGTGTTCATGGTATCACATGAAGAATAAAAACTATTACAATATTGTATTATAACATTTTTAAATTGAATTATTCTTTGAAAAGAAGTTTGAGAGCCATTATCTCATATTTTTTCTTTATGGCAGTATCAAACCATTTGTTTTATCTATGGTTATTTCCTGACGTTTTGACAGGCGTGTGGGTGAGAAATTAGGTTTTAGACAGCTCGATCTGCGGCCTAATTTTATCCTCGGGTCGTGATAAGAGCTAGTTGTACCGGTGATAGAGGTTTAGTTAATTAATCTAATATCATAACTGAAAATGTGGATTGACGAAGCTGATAGTTTTGCGGAGATTTTCCGAAGTTGTTTGCCTTACTATTTATTAGTAGCGTTGCCTATTTTCATTATCATTTCACCAGCTAATCCAGTGGCTGCCTCTCATGAATTTCCAGTATATCGCATGCAGCAATATGATTTGCACGGAGTTTCACACGGTAATTCATAAATAAAACTTAATCATATTTTATATTTTAAGTTAAATAATTTATTTCAAAAGAGTGCACAAGGAGGTTAAAGTGCAGTATCTAATCAATATTAAATCATTGCTATTTGGCCACGACCGTGAATGAAATTGACAGTCTCGTGATATTATTGCCTCATTTTCAATGCTAATAACTTACATAGAAAATTAAATACTTGGATTTTGTGATTTTTTAGTTTGCTTGAAGTATTTTTATTGATTTATTAGTATAATGCTTTTAGTTATCTATATCATATCCCAACATCTTTTTTTAAGCACTTGAAATTAGTAGGCACTGACTGATAATGGATTGTAATTCGAACCTCAATTCTTGAATGATTACTGAAATGATAACATTTCAGGTTGCAGAAGTGCATCTGTGAACTTGGAGGGACGTTCTTTAGTTGGATGGAGCACTTCGAGGCATTGTGTGTTGGCGAGATTACAAGATATTACTGTGGACCAATTCTTGGATATCAGAGCTAAAGCGGGAGCCCTACTTTTGCTCTTGCCAAGTGATTTAAATAGTCTTACAGACTCTGAGAGAGAGGTAAGATATAAATAAAACTTTAATCTAAATACGTCACACTTGTATACTCACTAACTCATTCATACTCAAGATATTAGAATATTGTATACCTTTATATTTGTATTATTTTATCACAGGTGGAATAGATAATATCTACTGTTTGAAATACACGTTTGAGAATATAAAATGTATTTCTTTGAACATTTTGTAAATGGTTATTTATTCTCTGATAACACCTTTTGGGACAGGTTAAGAGTACTAAAAACATACATACTATTTGTTGATTAAACAGGAAAATTCAGTAATTGTACTTTTCATACATGAAATAACTATGTAATTGATTCATAGAATATTATTGTTGGAGGCAAAGGCTCATGACAGAGTGTGAAAAACTCTGTGAGCTCTAAATTATTGAGTGAGCTGTGTTAAGTTAGATTAATTAAATAAATGAGGTATTGGAGACATTATTAATTAGCAACAAAGTATTCCATATATACACAGTTATTTGTGTTTGGCATATAATTAATAAAGGTTTGATGCCTCCTTTATCTGCTCTCATGTAGAAAGTTTCACAACATGATTACTAGGAGTACATTTTACTGCTTTATAATAGGATTGTGGCAACTACCTACACGTGTGTAGGCAATAATGAGTATGAAGTATGTATTATATTTCATACTTGCTTTGTGTAAATGAGGACTCGACCCATCTGTTGATTCCATATAAGTGTTGTAAGTAAATTATCCACTGTATCTGAAGCCAGTTTGAGATTAACTGAAAAATGAAAGTTGGTTGTATTAAATATTTTTTTTTAATATGTAGTATTATTGATTATTGTGTTGTGTTTGTATTAGTTCTTAAACATTAATTATAAATATCTCTACCCTACAAGTGCTTAGCCAGTGGAGTGATTGAATTGAAGATGTTAAATGTTTCATACATGATGTTTTGCCTTTTACAGTACTCGCAAAAGCTTATTGAATAGAATACGAGGCATATTGTTTGCATGGGAGGCCATATAGTATGCATAGTATTGCCATAGGGAGGCCATATAGTATGCATAGTATTGCCATAGGGAGGCCATATAGTATGCATAGTATTGCCATAGGGAGGCCATAATAAAGTATGTATAGTATTGCCATAGGGAGGCCATATAGTATGCATAGTATTGTATAGTAAAAAAAAATACTACAATGGGCACGTTGCAGTGGTGAGGTTTTGTAATGAAAATGATGGAATTGGGTAGATTAAATATCAAGGATTAATTATATGTAAATCATAACTCGGAGAAAAAATATTTTCATTTATTAAATTTAAAAATAAAAACCTGAAAATTTGACAGTTTTCAAAACGCAACGTAATATGTCAAATGTTTTGTGACGTCACAGTTCCTCTCCGGATCTATGGTAGTACAAACAACAACGTGGTATTTATTAATGTCATATTGTTATACTGTCTGGATTTAGTGAGTTATCGAGAGTTAGCAATACTTTTTTGTTTTCAAAGTAGTGTATTTCGATACGTAAACATTCAATTACTTAAAAATGCCGTATTATAAATATTGTATAGTGCCATTATGTCCGAATACAACATTCACAACTCCAAATAAAAATTTCATTTTTGTACCAAAAGACCCAGCTATTCGACAGAAATGGTGTAAAGTTATTAATCGGGATGAAAAGAAGAATAAAACATTATCCGATAAAACAACTCGCTGTGTTTGTGAAGATCATTTCAATGTAAGTACCTTGACATTTTATTTAAATCTGTTTTTCTTATTCTAGTATTTAATGAGTTATGAATGTCTGTTTATTCACATATTTTTTTAATTGATTATAGTTAGAAGAAGACTTGGAAAACTATATGCGCTGGAAGACCATGGGAGGAAAAATGTTTTTAAAAAAAGATGTAGTCCCTCATATTTTCGAATGCCAAAATAGGAGTGGAAGAAATTCTAGGACAACTGGGGAGAAAAGAAAGAGATTAAAAATTATTGAAGAGGCAATGAAGAAACAGCCCATGGAAAGTCTTGCTGAAGAAGCTTTAAAACCAAATACAAGTAATTGTAGCCCATCACCAATACCTATTGAAAAGAATTTACTTCCTATAAGTAAAGCTGTACAAGTAAACATAACAAAAAATGTTAGGAGTAGGAGTACAAATACTTGTCCACCAGTCGTTTCCTCAGTAGCATGTTCTCCTTTTAAAGATTCGTCTGTTATAAACAAAAGGTTCACTGCAAATAATGATACAATCCACCCTGTGCTGCCGAAAGGAGCAATGAAAGACAAAAAAAGTGAAACAGCTTCCGAATGTTCTTCTGACAAAGAAAACTGCATTGACTTGGATTATACAAATGATGGCAGTGAGACAGACGAAGAATTTCAGTTGACTGAAAATTTGAATTCTAAAAAGCACATTAGAGACGTTATGATTTCATTAATCGAAAAAAATTCTCAGTTGTATCTGGGAGTTCCACAACAGTTCTATTTTATAATTAATTTATTATCGGAGAGCATTCACATGCCTGTTTTGCATATTTTAATTACTCTTAATAAAATACGATTAAACCTCTCCTATGATTTACTGGGAAACCAGTTTGGGGTTTCTGCTTCATCTGTGTGCAGAATATTTCGGAAAACATTGTCAGCCATATCATGCATGCTCCGGAAATTTATAGTTTGGCCATCTACTGAGTCTGTACAAGCAAACTTGCCTACACCATTTAGGGCGAGATATGAGGACGTTGAGTCCATAATCGACTGCTTTGAAATAGAAATTCAGAAGCCTGGGAACTCAGTCCATCAATCATTAACATGGTCAGACTATAAAAGTTGCAACACCCTTAAATATCTGGTATCCTGCACTCCTGATGGTCAGATAAATTTTGTTTCCTGTGGATATTGTGGACGTGCCACAGACTCTGCAATAGCCGAAGACTCTGGCTATTTAGACTTTATTAGACCAGGTATGACCGTAATGGCTGACAGAGGTTTTAAAAACATAGCTCATCTATTGGAAGATAAAGGTGCCAAGCTGATTCGTCCGTCGAGTGTCCACAAAGACACAATATTAACAAAACACCAAGTTCGGGAATCAAAAAAAATTGCAGCGCTACGCATACATGTAGAACGGGTGATAAGAAGAATAAGGGAGTTTAATATCCTAAAAATGCATGCTCAAATTGATCAACAACTTTATACAGCTGTTGATCATATGGTGTATGTAGTGTGTGGCTTAATAAATATACAAAATCGCTTGATCAAATAAAACAATTTCTTCTCATGATTGTATTTACATAATTTCTCATTGCTAACTTATGTATAAATAAAATGAAACACATTTTTACTATACTAATAATTATTTTATTTAATTACACGACAATTATTATAAATATATCAATGCAGAAACACAACACCTATTCTGCAAATCCAATCTGCATATTCCGGTGACGGGCCGTGTCTCGTCCCATATGCAAAGGCAAGAGCCAAGTCTCTGCCCGACTGTACGCAGTGAAATGGAGTAAAACCTTCACCTCATACTATCTCCTGCGTAAAATCAAGTGATCTTTCATCAATGTAATGCATGTTGCACATGCATTTCCGATGAAAATTTGATCAGTCATTCATAGATATATACATATATATAAAGTGCATGCATAATAATATAAACAAAATTATGATTATCAAATTTGTAAAAACTTGTAAACTAGGTATATGTTACATTCCATTTTTATGTCTATTAAAAAATTAATTAAAATAAATTTGTCTCATATTTTTCCCATATTCACAATAGTTTAATGCATTTTATGAATTCTGGATGGCTGGTGCTAATTTAATATTTTAAAAACACTTTTTTTCCAGAATTCCTCTGCATTTTTCATAAGATTACTACAGAAATCAGAATCGTAGTCAACTACACAAAGGACAAGTTGTTTTGTTGTCTTGTATTCAGGACTAGCCACAACATATATCCCTTTACTCCTTTTAGCAAATAGCATCTGCAATTGCATTTGAGCTGCAAATTTTTGCACAGGTTGTCCATTTATTATATATTTTTCCTCCCATTTGGCAGTTAATGGACATTTAATTTCGAATATATAATTTTCATCCACCCCATCAGGAGACGCACCAAATATGGGATGGTCTTGAAGCAAAAATAGTCCACATTTCTGAATGTTGGGAAAATTTAGTTTCAGATGGTCAAAAACTATATGCTCCATCATTTGACCATGTTTCATTGCAGCGGTCTCAGGTGTTTTGGCGCCCAGTATATATTCCACCAACGAACCATCTAGTGTGTTGCAGTTAGCAGCCTCATAAAGCCTAGAAGCTGTGATGCGGCCATACCTCAGCTCACGCCAAAGACTGCAATTAGATTGGTCTGTGGTGGATCTTCTAATTTTTGATATGAGAAAATCATTGAAGAACGTCTTGCAAAACTCAATGAATTCATCAGCAGTTTTCCCTGAATTGTGTACATAAGACTTTATTAGTCGATGAATACTTAATGTAAGTACTTCGTCACACTTGAGAAAATGACTCGTGAGTGGAGTATTATTAATGTTTTTACTTTTTGCAATATTCAAAAAATTGGCTAAAAAATGTTTACTAAAATTACTGTCGTCACAAGATAAAGGTTTTCCTAGCTCTTGAGCTTTGACTGTTTTAATGGAAGTTCCAATGCCGGCCATTTTTGATTTCTTCCAGTAGCACCGGATGGACGTTCTTGATGGTTCCTCGCTTCTACGGTGTAACCATGACAAAAAAGCTACGGCATGCTTACAACCTCCTGCAAATAGAAAATTTAGCAATAACTCTCAGCCTACTTGTAATATACCATGCAATATTACTTATATTTAATGTCATCTATTTATTATTTAGTATACATTCATCACAACGAGTTAAACATAAAAATTACATATTAAAAACACATGATTTCTCCCAACTAACGCTGAAAATCTTATGCACATATCATATTGAATTACATAACAAACCTTGCGATGCTGGACAATCTTCGCACACACATTTCTCAACTTCCTCTTCTTTTTCATCACAAATGAAAACAACTTGGTATGGTTTCAATTTTACTTTGTGCTCCGGTGTAATTTTAGCTTTCACAATGCACTTTCCGGCATCCCGTTTCACTTGCACATACCCAATAGCATTGTCACCATAGTCATTCCTACATGATCTGCAAATTCAAAAAGAAATATATATTATGTAGTATATATACCACAAATTAATTGATGTGATTAAGCTAATTTATTTTAAAAGAACAATATCAAGATATTGTGTCAAATCCCTATTTGTACCTAAGAACTTCTTCTGTTTATTTAAAGAATTGTATTGAATTTCATTTTAAATATATAATTTAATGGACACCAAATAAAGAAATAACATACCTTGAAGTTTTGACACCTCTCATTTCTGAACGTATAAAATTTTTGTTGGTATCGAAGAAATCAAACATCATTGATGTAGTTACTTTGGGTAAGTTGTCAGATTGACCTTTACAAAATCCGGTCTCCATCACTTTAATTTTGAAATAAACAATAAACTATCTTTAGAGATTTGTTTACAAAAGTTTTTATTATTAAATAAAGCCACAACACGAAACAAACTTTTCAAAACAGTTAGTTCCTGATTGGTTTGTTTTAGTTCAACAGCTCACTACACGATGTATTTTATATATGTTGGAAAACAAAGTTTTGAACAAAATAAATGCTATTTATTAGAAAATTAAAATAATTCTTTAAAGCAACGTAACGAATACACAAAAGAGAAGCAAACAGTCAATGATAACCACCGCAATCTAATCTGCATAAAAACATCCGACGAAACGACACAACACCGGCAAGAGAACGGGAAATATGACGTCACACAACTGAGTTGCCGTCAGAAAACTATTTTCGCGGGAATATTATTTTTGAATTTGAAATGCAAATAACTTAAAAATTAGGACACAGATATAAAAAAAAAAATATTGTCGTGTTCAGAACAGAGTACTTAATGATTTTATCAAATAAAAAAAAAATGTGCAACGTGCCCATTATAATGATTTTCATTGCTTTGTATTGATGGAGGTATTATTTTTTCCATTGCTGTTTTATAATTCTAGCACATAAGATTATTGGAAAATGCAATGGCTGTTCAAGATATACCAGTGCCTGTGTACTTTGCCCCATGGTCTCCTGAGATGAATTCAATTGTCCAGGACTTGGCAGCTAGTTACACTAAAGATGAGAAGACCGGTAGTGCAACAGATGCACTGCTCAATTTAGCATCAGCCAATGGATATCAAATAGGTAAATGTATTGGTTTATTTTCAATAAGGTCATTGATATTTTGCTTCAGACGTTGTCCTCTCTGTAGAGTAATCAGCAGGTTGAAATATTGATTTCTAAAAATAAAAACTATACAGTTGACGAGGCACATAATTTGAGTGGAAGTGAATTATAATGTTGTACATAGCTGATGCTGATGACCTTTTTACCTTTTTGGTGGTATTCCTTGTGATCATGAGTCAACTGGTGTCTCTTTTACAGTAATGTGGGAGATTTTGTCATCAGCTATTCATTCTACATCGCAATTTCTAAAGTTTCTCCTAAACCATCTCACAATGTTCTATGTGTCACGTATTCTCCTAATCTCAGTGATCCTCATTCTGTCTAAAAGAGTTTGGTCCACAATAGCACATAATGTTTTCATCACAAATGTTCTAAGTTTTCAACACGTTCCCTATCTATTATTTTTTCTTCATCATAAATTATCAAAGGTTACAGGTTTTGTAGATTTGAAGAGATAGATTTTGAATAAGATGACTGATAATTTCATCAGCACTGTGCGATAAAGTTTCCATCTCAAGGGCATGAGAAACTTTGTTAGAAGAATGATGTCTTCAGCTTACTCGCTAATGCTGTTATAACGAATTATCATAATTAATTATAGATCAGATTAAGGAGTAAGATTTGTATAAAATGTAAACTTAATTGTAAACATATCCATATTAAGTGCATTATTGAAAATTTTGATATTTTTTTTCAATGTTATATATATGACGAAAATTATTAAAAATTTGTATAGTTGTGTAATTTTTGTTCTTTGTTGTAATTGCAGTTATATCTGGAGGTTCCAACCAGAAGCAAGAATCCAAGGTGACAACCATACACGGACAGTTGATGGGACAAGAGCCAGTTGGTAAGGGTAATAAAGATAGCAGCAAGGTTCCCACCATTGCCATTGTAGCACATTATGACTCTGCTGCTACAGCTCCTGTAAGTCATTTATTGCAATTCTTAAATCACATGTTGTTATCAGTTGTTATGGGTTAGTTGGAAGATATCGCGCTAATAACTTGCTCATTGCACAAATTTATTTGCCTTGTAAAAATTCCGCCATGTTTATTTTCTAGTGTTGATTTATTTGTGCAATAAAGATTTTTATTATTATTATTATCACAGTTGGGTACAAATTAATCCATTGATTGTTTCAATGTAAATATCAAACACATATTTTGATTTTATTAAGCAGTCTTTGAGCAACTTCGAATTCACAGATCCGATCACTGGTTCTTTGGAAAATCATTCTCTGGAATTAACCGCGACTTGCAGCAAAAAATGACTAGGTTAATTTTTTGTCAATGATTAATGAATAACAAAGTAATTTTTTGTTTACCAAGCTCTCATCATTAGCAGTACATCATTTAATTAATTTGTTAACTCAATTTTTATGCATGGTTCACCAAATGTTTAATTCTTCTAGGAACTCGCTCAAGGTGCAGATTCAAATGCTTCCGGTGTTGCCATGCTTTTAGAATTGGCAAGAATATTTTCCCAATTATATTCTTCAGCGAGTACTAGGGGATCTATCAACATTGTGTACCTGTTAACCGGAGCTGCCAGAATGAATTATTACTCTACAAAAAAGTGGATTGAGGATCAATTGGATGTTGTAGATGGATCTACGATGCAGGTAGGCATGAGTAGTTGATTGTCATATTTTTTAATTAGATGGTTCATTTTACGGTTGCCCGTAAAATTTCTAAGTATAATGACTGATTGTGCTATGTTAAGCTTAGTTGTTACATATATTTATTCTTCACTGTACATTGGATGCTATATTAATCATCGTAAAGTGTATATCATCAACATTATACAATTCAATACACAGAAACTAAGTTTATCGCAGTATTGAGATATTTTCCAATTAACTTATTATATATATTTTGTATCATTTTATCATTGCATAATTTTATGTGAACATACATAAATATATTCTAAGTAATTTTACAGTACACAATTTGCATAGAATAGCAATAATTTAGACTCAGGGCTTCTCAACTTTATTCTAAATGATATAAATTATTTACTATTTATTCCCTTATGTTACACCCCTAATGGGGTAGGTATAGAAGATGGTAATCCAATTTTGTTCATATACACATTTCTTACTCTTTATCTACGAGTGTATGTTTTGTTACAGGATTCTGCGTTCGTTTTGTGCTTAGATTCTTTATCCAGTGGAGATTCTATTATAATGCACGTGTCAAAGCCCCCTAAAGATGGCAGCCCGACAAACCAATTTTACAAGCAATTGAAGCAAGCTGCTTCTGTGCAAGGCACAGTAAATGTGGACGGCATGCATAAAAAAATAAATTTGGCCGATGAGAATTTGGCTTGGGAGCATGAGAGGTTTAGCATCAGGAGGTTACCAGCCTTCTCTTTAAGTGGATTGAAGGTTTGTATTATTAAGAATTATTTATACTCTCCCTTCATGAGAAAGCTATTGTAAAAATGTTTGAAAGATATTGGTGTATTGCATTCACAATATTGCTTCACTCATTAGTGTGTAAGTATCATATTGCATATCTTGTTTTTCACGAACAACTAAATTTGTTATTATCTATGATTATTTTGTAGATTTCAGTATTTATAGTTTCCCGAGTCACCGTCAAACAATTTCACAACACATTACTTTTGTATTTGCAGAGTCACAAGTCATCAAGTCGTAGTAGTATTCTGGATACTGTAAATAGCATCAACATGAAGACTTTATCAATTAATACTCAGGTGATAGCTGAGGCATTAGCTGGATACATCTACAATGTCTCACTTTCAGACTACAATGCTATCTTCAAAGATTCATTGGTAAGTGGGGAGCATCTATTTGGAACAAATAATTCATTTCAAAGTGGGAATGGTAATAGTAATAAATTTTTTAAAAGTGAAAGTGTCTAGCTACAAAAAAAAATAATAACAAATTATTTAAATTCATCTCTTCTGTTGAAGCTCATTAGTCATCCCCAATTGTCTTTATTCCTACTATCCTTTGTCCTATATTCCCTTATGACTTTTTCTACATATCATTATCTGTTGTTTTTTTATTGACTTTAATTTTTTACTCAGTTCTCTTGATGATGTCAAGCTAGCTTGGCGAAAGTGCTGGAGAATAAAATCATTAGTCTGAAAATAACAGTGTTGTTGTTTTGATACATTTTTAAAGTACTAATTTTCATACTATTATATTTCAGAAAGTGGACACTGCAGCTTTAGAATCATGGGTGAAATACCTGACGAATCAACCACGTGCCACACAATTTGTATCTCAACCAAATAGTCCACTTGTGGGTGCTCTAACAGATGCTCTCTCCCGGTATCTACCAGATGTAGCTACATCACATTACGCCCCTGACAAGAGAGATCCAGAATTCTCCACTTATGTTCCAACATCTTCTACTCTTAATGTATACAAGTGAGTTTAATTTTTTTATGATTTCATAAATTACTACTATTATATCATCACAGCATATTCCACAAGTGGGGTAGCAAGCAGACCAACTGTATGCAATAAACATGCAAGCTATCACCTCCGTGCTAAAAAATTAAGACATACAGGAGGGGTGGCAAATCTCATTGCTGAATTTAACACGTAAAGTGCTTTTTTTTTATCGAACACCCACCTTTTACGCGACACTCAAAAACTTTGTGATACAAATAGCAGTTTTCAATGGATATTTTAATATCCAGGATTTTAATATCTTATATTTTAAATCTATTGCTCTTCTCTCGGGAACACAGCGCGTCAGCCAACAGACTCTTCTTGAATGAGAGAAGAGTGAAGAATATGAAGATGATTTTTACTTAATTTTTAATACTAACATCAAATTTTTTTATTAAACAACTTAAATTTGACTTATTCAATGTTTATCTGAGAAAATATTAATTGTTTTAATTTTTTTTTTGTTTCAGTGTTAAGCCGGCTGTGTTTGATCTCATTTTAACTGTGGCCATCATTGCATATCTAGGACTTGTATATTTGTTTATTTATAAGTTCCCAAGTTTATATTCTCAAGTGTGCAAGTTATCCATGGACACTAGTAGTAATTATAAAGCATATAAAATGCAATAGTTACCTTCTGCACTGTACTATATTGCGGGATATAGTATTAATTTAGTGTTTCAATATAAAGATGCTACGTAAACATTGTGTAGTGAAATACATTTGATGAAAGTAATGTAAAAAAAGATGCAAACGTAATAACTTCAATTTTGTATCTTTCTAAAAACTTGACTATCCAAATTTTAGGAATTACAATTTCCTTTTCTGTTTTGTTTCATAAATGTTCTAGACTAAAACATTTTTTGATAAGTTTGATTGTTTATCAACCAATTGAAAATTTATTAATAAAATACTTTGTTAGTTTCACTGTTGTAGATTTCAAAATTTATAATTATTTTGTTATTATACTTAATGAGCTTTATACAATATTTTTATCTATTCATAAATCTGCTAGAATTCACTTCAGGAATAGTGAATATTAAAAGCTTTTTCTTAAACTATTAAATACATACTTTGTGATCTCTGTTAATGAATGTACTAATTGTAATTGATAGCCATCAAATAATAATAATAAATCTTTATTGTACTTGTTTTTGTTCTTGATTTATATGAAGCATTTATTATTTATTTTATAAGAAATATTTTTATTATAATTTAAACAACAACCCTTTAGTACTCATTGATTTGTTTATTCACTATTAACAGTAAAAGATGTACCAAATTTGTGTTTATATTGTACTAAGGTTCGTGGCTATGTTTGAACATTTATATTGTAACATTGGGATATATATCTTCCCCCGTATCCACATTATGTTTTTAGGTTCATGGTATTAGAACATAAAAAAATCATAGAGAAAGGTGGACTGGTATAAATAATTACTATTATTTGTCTCACTCTAGACTCAATATCAATAGATGAGTGTGAGTGAGACAGAGTATTTTTGTCGTTGTTGCTAAATTAAAGTTGTCCCTAATGTTTTTACCTAGCAATATTAGGAGATAAGTAGTGTGTTGAATTATATACTATGATATATAGACAAATCTAAGTATAGGCTACTTATTACATTGTTACAAATAATGCCATGCGCCAAAGCACTTTACTTTGTAGTCTCTGTAATACAAGAGGGACAATGTCTCGATTGGAGCATGTTTTGAGAATGTCTAATGATAGTAAAAAAGAGCACTATTCTTTAATCTATAAAGTTTCCGATGGCCTGAGTGACCCTCTTTACCCACCTTTCCTATGGCAATGACATCAACGTTAGGAATGTTGTGGAAAGAGGAGACTCGATTGGTATAGAGCCACTTCAAATACATTTGTCTGATTTCTGCTCTGTGTTCCCAAGGAGAGCATTAAATGTCAATTGATCGATTGATCAAGTTATGAAATACAACATTTGAAAAAATGTGATGTGGAACATTAGTGTGTTATTGGGTGCATAATAATGATTTCTATGGTTTTAATCATGATCCCTGGATATTATGGTTAGTGAAAAAAATATTCTTGTATCCCATTGGTTATTCTGCAATATGTGGCTACGTTCATGGCGAAATATAATGCTGCACTTCATGTACTAAGCATTTTGGTTTGTGACTATTCTGTACTTGTATATTTTGTCTATAATTATGTACCTACTATTGAAATATTGATGTATGTATTTTGTATATAGTGTTAAGACATACCAAAATGTTTTCTCGTGCTTACTATTTATTTATATTATTATTACCATATTCTTTCTAGGTTATAGTCTCATTGTTAATTTCAAGAACAAAGGTGATTTATAAATTAATATGCGTTTTTTATTTCTTCATATTTATGCTTCCTTTAAACTAACACATCACAATAAACTAAACAAAAAAGTCTATACTATTCAATGTTTTTAATATAGACTGGAAAGACCTGATTGCTAATGCGACCAAAAAAAATTAAATAATAATTTATTTATTTATTTATTTATTTTATTCTTCACTGTACATTGTTAACAATAATACAAATTAACAAAGAAAATATCATTTATACAATTCAATGCACAGAGGGCGAGTTTATCGCTAAAATGCGATGTCTTCCAACTAACCCGGTTATTAAAATCAAAAAACAAAAACAGACAGAGGTTTGTGTCACATAATAGCCATTTTGTGACACAAACCACCGCAAGCACGCATTTAACGTTTTTTTTATTCTTACCACCAATTTCAATATATTTGAGCATTTCAATTCAAACTAAACATTAATATGTTTTATCACTATTATTTCAAAATTTCGAAAGCAATTGTAAGAAATTATCGTTACAAATTTGATTCTACCAGTTTTGAATATTAGCTACTAGGTACATATGTGTCGTTGAGTTACGAAATCCGCTATAACACATTTTTGTAATACAGAGAAAATCGATAAAAACTATTATTTAAGTATTAAGCAAACTTTTTTGAAATATGATAACTTTATTGATTGTAAGATTGGTGTAACTATTTATTTTTAAAATAAATTTTGTGATTAAATAAAAAAAGACGGTTCATTTTGTATAAATAAAATTGCACGTGTCGGCTTTTGATAGGCACACGATGTTAAAGCGGGTTTCGTAAGACACACAGGATGATATAGTGGATTTTGTTAGAACTACATTCAAGTGCAACATGATAATTTATTCCAGTGGCGTCAACAAATTAAAATGCTGATATTTTATTTTAACTATTATTTATTTATATAAATATAGCATGAGTAGGTATTTATATTTCAATAAAAACGTAAATTTATATGAATTAACAAAATACGTTTTATTACCTACTTTTTTTCATAGAAAAAGTAGTATTTTGGAAACTTGAGGAAATGATTGCCGTATGAAGAATTATTTTTTGGTCACCAAATTTTTGAAAAAAAATTTTTATAGATAAAAAAATTTCAACTATGAAACTTAAGCGGCCCCACCCGTTGTCGAGTAATATGTACGGAACTTTAGGAAATTTATATTCGAAGTAAATTTTATTTTTGGCGGCAAAAAAAATAAAACCGTCAAAAATAAAATCTTAATTCAAATATAAATTGGCCCCACCCGTTGTCGAGTATTTTTTCCCTTAGAAAAAGTTTTATATTCGAATTAGATTTTATTTTTGCCGGTTTTATTTTATTTTTGTCGGCAAAATAAATACGTTTTATTAAGTACCGAAAGGCATGCAATTTTAGTTTTATTTATACAACTTACAAAAAAAGTGATTTTAAACATCAAGTAAGAATTTGCATTACGTGAAAGAAATGATAATCAATATTGCACATAAAAAAATTGATGACTTTGGCTGAAGCGCTAAAATGTTTCGGAGACATTTTATTAATTATGCATATATTTTTGTATGCAGATTTATTTTCAGTAGATGATAATATACCTGAATTCTTTCATCATAATAATATTCATTTTTATTTCATAAATAGCATGATAAAAAAGTGTTCACCTATCTCACATCAGAACTGCGCGCCACTGTATAAAGGCAGCAAAACGCGCGAAATTCACTCAAAATATGTCAATATTTACTTACCGTTTTTAGTAAGTTAACTTTTCAACTTTCTGGATGACTTATCTTTTTCCTTTCTTTATTTTCTTTACATTTTTAACATTAAAATCTTGATCACTCATTATGAATCAGTTTAAATTGCAATTATTTAAGAGAACCCAGAACACCAAACTCACCAGATAAGCACAATTTTGTACTGGCGGCCATATTGATTTTTTGAAAATACTGGACTCTTATTGGTTGGTTGAGTTATAGGGGATATTGAAAGGGACATTAAGTGATATAGTGGGATTCGTTTTTCAACATCGTTTTATTTTATTTTTTCTGAAAAAATGGTGAATGTTTTCAAGTAAACAATTTTCTAAAGTTATAGAATATTTGATTACGAATCGAACGACATATATAACTCAATTTTTGTTAAAATGTGTTGTAGCGGATTTCGTAACTCAGCGACACATATAATTTATTAAATATTAATTATTAAAATTTAATGGGTATAATTTTAACACTGTTTAAAATTAAAAATAAAGAACAATGAAAATTACAATGAATCAATGTAGTTTCATATTAGTCTAAAAGATGTGTCCCCCAAGTCCCTCTTTGCAGATGCTTTTCAAGTGTTTACTTTTGATATAAAATATATTAATGATTCATATATTACAAATGCGCATCTGACAACAATGGTCATTTTGTGACTATAATTACTTATTAAACTTTGAAGGATATCTGGGTTTTTCTTTATTGTAGGTTCCTTTTATGATTTTGTTAGGCATATAAGATATACAATACTTATGTATTAGAGTGTGGGAGACCACTACCATCCTAATGTTGTTGAGTAAAACAGCATCACTGTAATGTTTTTGGTTCCTAGTGTGGTGTAGTGTAGTTGCTTACTTCACGCTATAAAAAATAGGAAATTTAAGATGTGTGGTATGTGTTTTGCAGAACACTCAAGCACTTTAAAAAAAAAGTGAGAGGACCATTTTTTCCGGGGACTGTGTGGAATAAATAAGTTAATTTTTAAAATGAAACAATATATAGTTATTCTACTATTGACTTTATATATTATAGTTATTCTACTATTGACTTTATATATTATAGTTATTCTACTATTGACTTTATATATTATAGTTATTCTACTATTGACTTTATATATTATAGTTATTCTACTATTGACTTTATTTATTATAGTTATTCTACTATTGACTTTATTTATTTTTGCGAGACGGCTTTCAAGAGCTTCCGCTCTCATCGTCAGGCAAAAGTAAAGTGATTAAATCATAAAAAATTTGTAAAATAATAATATAACTTATAACTTGTGTCATATAAATACATCAGACTCTTAAATTATAGTTCAACTAGAGCTGACTCGCAAAAAAAATAAAATAAATAAAGTCAATAGTGGAATAACTATATATAGTATTTAATTTTAAAAATTATTAATATGAACTTCCACCAAGAACCGTCGGTCGATAAATTAAACTTTAATAAGTAAGTTGACAAGGGAAAATCAGGGAAGAAGGAAAAAATAGCATCCGACATTTCATAATTATTGTCTCAATTCCAAAATATTACAAACTTTGGTAGGTTACAATTAGCTAGAAATGTCATTGAAAAAATTCAATTGAGTGCTTTGATATCTTTTACAGTATTATAGAATGAATTGAATAGGTTAGTTTGGTGAAAATAACATACTTTTCTTTCTAAATTTTGTGTAGATAGGTAGATTAAAAATAATAATATCTATAATAGTAATTTTTACAGTTTTATTTATAAAAATAATGAACATTTAAATTGTAATATATAATATAGCTTTTGGTAATGAATACAAATTATAATATTATTAAATTATTTATATATCTGAGCCCGTAGACAATTTGTACTTAGCGATCGTCTACTGGCGAACTTTTCGACAATCTACCTACACGTACCGTATAATTATGCGTTATTGTTGCAGTTATTGACGAAAATTCGTTTGTAGGCGATCGCCAAGTACAAATTGTCTACGGGCTCTGGTAACACTTCCGTGGAACACTTGGCAAAGTATTGGTCTTCAAAAAGGGGGGTGTTTAAATTCAGTGGTGAGGTTTGCCATTCATTCTGAATGCCTTAATCTATTGTTGGCACGAAGAGGACAGCTTGCATGTTTGTTACATGTAGCTGGTCTGCTGGCTTGTGGGATTTGCAATGATGGTATAGTAGTAGTAACTCTTGAGTATATAAAATGTATGTACCTACATATTACATAAATGTAAATATAAAAATGTATGAAAGACATGAATAAAACTATAATATATAATAGATTTCATAATGTCTGAACCATATATTCATTGATTAATATTTAAATTTCCAATTGTTAAATAAATAAAATATTCAGTCATATAAAATTGTAATAATCCAAGGATTTACTATTTGAAAATACATGGGTGGTAACCATAGAACACATGCATTAAGATGTCACAAGTCTTTAATAGATCTCAACAGTGGTGCTTCCAGTGATATCCAAAAGTTCTTTGGAGCTGAATGTCACAATCATCTTCAGATTTCCAACTCCCTGGAAAATAAAAAGACAACATAAGTTTTAGAGATTATCTTCAAAATTCTTTAAATTATCGAAATAATTCAGAAATTGAAAAACTGATTGCTGGGTGTTCAAATTAGATTCGACCATATCTAAAGTGTGAGGGAGCCCTTTTTGAATTATAATATTATAGTAGGTACTCTATGGGGAGTACGAACTTTACATAGTTCGACATATAAATGACTACGTTTAACTCGCGCTTCAGTGGTAGAAATTGATACTAAAAAAATTGGGAAAGTCTGAGAATGTGAAGCTTCTTTTTTTAAAAACTTCGCAACGGAATTTTCTAAACTATCATGACAAGGGTAAGAATTCTTATACACACAGATGGAGTAAATGGCACATCAGCCCATAGGACAGCATTAGGTGATACATCTTCATGCGGTACAACAATGTTCCTCTTCACTAATCCTGGCCCAGCCACGTGGAATTTGCAGTCTGTGAGGACACTGTTCAGTGGATTCTTGAATGTCAAACTGGCTATACTTTGCTGACCCAATGCTGGTTCATTGTTGAACTAAAACAAATAGTATAATAGAACAATTAAATGAATAAAAAGCAGTGTGAGATTTTAAAGTTCTTCTTGGCTACATAAGAAGGAAATAAGAAAATTCTGCGACGTACTTTGATTTCAATAGATGGCTTGATAACTTGGAAGTCATCTTCTCCAGCCCAGGTTTGTCCTGTCTCCTGTACTGTACAGATGGAATAGATCTTCATATTGCAATATTCCACAAGTCTTGGGATATATTCCTCTGCACTGATAGTAAGGTTTACTTGTTCAGCTACAGTGACAAAGAAATATTCACGAATTAGTAATAATCAAAAATAGATTTATGATCAATTGGAATAATATAGACAAAATATCGACTTACTTCCGTGGGCTTTAACCATGAATTCTCCATCTGCTTTTTTGACCAGGTTTGCTTTTATTCCCGTGTAGAACACACTTCCTGCTTTCAGAACTGCTTTCACAGTTCTATCCTGTAAAAAGTATTCAAATAATGTGAAAATATTTATATTTACTCTATGTAGATCGATCTTAAATGAATACCTACGTTAATAGAATATTTAAATTTACATACATGTTCTGATTTGTTAACAATATTCACTGTCACTTCAAAGTCTTCACCAATGTTGATTTTGTCCAATTCAATAAGATCGAATTCGACATCCTCATTTGATTCATCAGGAATGGCAAAAAATCTAAAAAGTACAAAAATACAGCCTTTATACATTCTGATTCTTTTGCAGTCAGTTATTGAAAGTATAGTATTCCTTATTTTTACCTTTTTGCTCTTTCAGTTCCTCTAACTCCATTGTAGAGTGCTAGCCTCTCCATTTTAGATCCTTCAGGTTCCTTGTATTGATGTGTTATGTCTTCGCGATCTGTATCACCAGTTGGATCAAACATATGGGGCTGCTTTGTGAAAACGTTTTTACCAATGCTAAAAAAAAAATTGACGTAGATTATTGAAAAATTTAATCCAGATTTGAATTACTTGTAGAAATAGAAAAAAAATCTACTCACTGATATTTATTACTGTCAATTTTTGTATAGCCCATGGGATGTGATGGATCCTCTTTCCACCTCATGAGATCGGCATTTACAGAAGCTAGTAAGAAGGGAACATCATACTGATATCCCACTGCACCTTGTTTAATAGCTTCTAGAGAAGCTGGACCACACTGATAGAAGCCTGAAGATTTTTCTTGTGGAGTTGCATCAATTGCCTGCCAACCACCATAACCTGTATAATAATTATAAGTTGCATTATGGATTGCGTTTTTAAGGATAACTATAAATTTTTTATGGTGGGTACATGAAAAGACATTGACAAAGATATTCGTTGGGCATTTGATTATTTGTTCGATCTAGGAACGTGGCGTGAGAATAGGTAAATGGAGATAAATATGAAATAAAAATATACG
Organism: Athripsodes cinereus; assembly: GCA_947579605.1. Classification (NCBI taxonomy): domain Eukaryota; kingdom Metazoa; phylum Arthropoda; class Insecta; order Trichoptera; family Leptoceridae; genus Athripsodes; species Athripsodes cinereus. Next base: position 15,773,021 of record OX388318.1, on the reverse strand, counting down.
TACCTTTTGGAAGGTCTGGTCTGGCCATCCATACATCATTCCAAACATGATAGTTCCAGATTGAATCTTCTCCTTCTGCATTGGTGGGATCAAAAGATAGTTCTTCCATGTTGGCATCATAGTATTTGTCAACAGTTAAAGATGAGTTTGCATCATGAGCTGATACCAAGTTGGAGACGACTCGAGATGGAATTCCAAGAGCGCGACACACTGTAAATATTTATATTTTTTTGTAAAAAATATTGATTAAAATGTAAAAAAAAAACTATTTAAAATCTCACTCTTACATAAATAAAATATGCAAAAAAAAAAAAAAATCTCGCTCTAACATACCTGTTGTTACAACTCCAGCGAAAACCCAACACTGTCCAAATAAGACTTCAGCTTGCGTTTCTAAAAACTGCTCCAAGATTGCTACACTTCCTGTCCATGCGGCTGGGGCAGTTCCTTCAGAATAATCTCCGCTCCAGTCTCCTTTCAAAACTCCTTGATCGTCATTTGAATTAACTATCTTAGAAATTACTCTGGTTATCTTGATTGGATCACCTCGCCTGATAAAAAATATTTTGAAAAATATACAATATTGATGCACATTTTTTTTTGAATAAGTACTTATATATTAATATAATTAAGTATATTTATTTTGTACGTGGTTTTAATTACTCACTGATTGTGGGGCATCTCCGCTCTATCCAACATCAACATACAAGCTGGAAGAATCGTGTCATCAAATTGGCCAAACACCCATTCTCTACCCTTGGTTGTGCCAATTGGTCCTACCCAGATCTTTCCAACATCGTTTAAAATATATTCATCAAGTAATGATTGGTCGTCCATGTAGACTTGGTCATCTGAAAAATAAATTCTGTATTATTAACAGAATCCAGAATCATCAGATGATTTTCAGAATAAAGAAATTGAAGGTGTTTAGAATATACCTCTGTTCCAGGGATTAAATAACAGGAATATATCATCTTCATATTCATAAACTTTAACAGTTGTTGGTACACCTTTGATGCTTGTTTCCACCGCCAAATTCCAAGATCCAACTGGAGCATCACATGGACTGGTAATCTGTAATTAGATAATTTGTCTCAAAAAATCATTTTATTGACAATACCTACTTCAGGAAAGTTGTCTAAAATTATCGGACTAAATCGTAAAAAAATCGGAGTATTCTAACCTCAATATTAACTGTATCTTCCTGTTCTCCGACGATCACAGCAGACCACTGCAGCACATCGGGGTACATGTTTTCTTTCATCAAGAACATGGCTCCTTTTGTTCTTTTTATTGGATTAGCATTTTCGCCTACAACAACGAGAAACAAATGCGTTATTTTTAACTAAATATGTACCTATTTCTGCAGATGATAGTTTTCTAAAAGGAATTGAGCAACACCTAATTTAAATTAGAATACCATAATACATATATCGTATGTGCTTCCACGAGCTTAGGAGTTCAATTACAAAATGGAAAATTGACGGATCATGTTGAAAGCAACTAAATACTAAAGCAATCTTTGGATAAAATTCATCCAGGTCACTGAGAACAAGGGAAGAAGTAAAGATATTCATAATTGTCTAGCTGTCTAGCAGGTTACCTATAGAAAATACAAGTTTGACTTGATCCACAGAAAAATCGTATGGTCTAGTGATGAATCTGATGGCTGCAGAGAATGTTTGTCCTCTTCTCAGAACTGGAACTCTGGGATCTAAGTGAACTTGTTCAAATTTATCTGTACGATGCTGAGTTGCATTCTCCAGGGGGTAGAGATATACCATCTCAACCTCTTGAGGTTCCATCTGAAAAGAGTAAAAAACATAGTCAAGTTAGTAAAATGTACATGAATAAATAAATAAATAAAATCAGAAAACTTGGTGAATTCAGTAAGACCCTGAAATTCGGTAGCATCGACTTAAGAAAAACTACGTGGAAATTAATGTTATTTTGGGAAGTTTTCCAGAAAATTGTTAAATCCAGGCACTGGATAAAATGTAGTTTTAGTCTTCTTAACATAACTGATAGATATTAAACAGTGTACTATTTTCGATAAAAAAAAGTTACCTTTCGACGAGACATATTGATCGCACCTCTCTGCACAGACGTGCGTTTGTATGGGAAATAGCTAGTATACTGGTATTGAAATTTATATTCGAATTTTTGCAATATGATAATATAATTTAGATTGCATGAACGGACCAAGTTCAAATGTCGGGTAATTTGTAATCTAATCATGAATTAAGTATGGTTTATAATTATTATGAATTAATTTTAGTAATCTGACCAGTTGGTATGTGCATATAATAATATATTTTGAGATAAATAACCGCTAAAAATACCGCAATTTCAGATAATACCGTAATTATTTGACAACAATATTAAAACAATTATTAATATTATAAGCAGAGATGTGCAAAATACTTTCAAAAAAGTATTTAAATACAAAATACAAATACTTTTTATTTTTTGTATTTCAAATACAAAATACTAAATACTTTTTCAAAATGGTATTTAAATACAAAATACTTTTTTAAAATACCTTTTTAAAATACTTTTTACAAATAGTCGAACAAGGTGTAAGACAAAAGTATTTAATATTTAAACCATTGATGAATGAAAGAGAAATTAAAAACTGGACAAAAGTATACATAAATGGAGAAAGGGTTGACATGATTCGATATAGGTAGCATTGCTTGCAGACAATTGATGAATGCCATTGATGAATGAAAAACTGGACAAGAGTATACATAAATGGAGAAAGGGTTGACATGATTCGATATAGCATTGCTTGCAGACAATTGATGAATGAAAAACTGGACAAGAGTATACATAAATGGAGAAAGGGTTGACATGATTTGATATAGCATTGCTTGCAGACAATTGATGAATGCCATTGATGAATGAAAAACTGGACAAGAGTATACATAAATGGAGAAAGGGTTGACATGATTTGATATATCATTGCTTGCAGACAATGAGGATGAGCCTTAGGAAGAACTGTCAAAATAGAAAAAAAAAATTAATTAAGTCATGAAAAAATGTACGGTTGTTAGAAGAGATAAGCCGAAAATTGTCATAAATGGATTGAGTATCATCAAGCAGGTAAGAGAATTCCTGACTTGGGCTGCAAAATAAATCAGAATGGATAATCCAAATCTGAAATCGTATGGACTACTGTAATATCATACATACAGTATACAGGACTGCTCCAGACTCTTCCTTATCGTCTTCAGATGGTTTTTAGTGTTGCCTCCGGATCATTTACAGAGAGAATAAGAGCTGCCACATAACTTCACTACTAAGAAGTCTACACTAACTGAGAGTCCTAGAGATACTGGTGTTTAAACTGTGTCTCACTGTCCACAAGGCAGCACACTACCCACTGAGCTGTTCCGCTGACGAAAATGTGTGGCGAAGGCTGTGCTCAGCTTCTTAAACTCGTTGAACTCAAAAGGGCAAATTCCTCTAAATTTGCAGAAAGAAGAAACAAAGTCGCAGCGTCATCTGCCTGGAATAGATTGCCTTCAGACAAAATTGAAAATGCTACCATTCAGGAGAAATCACAGCGCCCTTGAAATGGCCATGGATCGTTAAACGGCGTCATGTATAATTTGTTCAATCATCATTATTATGTGTGTATATCTCTAACATGGAGTACTCTAATGGAAACGTTGTATTTGTAATTCAACAAATTGGCAAAAAAGCTTGCGTACGCGCATATCAATTAATGGCAAAATTTTGTTTCAAACAATAAAAAGGTATTTTGTAAAAGTATTTTGTGTAAAATACAAAATACTCAAAAAAAGTATTTCAAATAAAATACAAAATACTTTTTACAAAAAGGTATTTGAAATACAAAATACAAATACGTATTTTGTATTTTGTATTTGTATTTTAAATACTTTTATTTGAAATACGTCACATCTCTGATTATAAGTAATCTCTAAAAGTTGGAGAAAAGAAGTCATACCCAGTCATCTTATTGTTTTTCTTTTTCTCAGGTAGGTACTTATCATTCTACGGCAGGTAGGTACCTACACGAGTATACACAATTATAGACTTTATTAATTTTATGAAATAATTTAATTCATAAGAATTAAATATTTAATCTTTTAAAAAGTTCATTTAATTATTTTATTCGCGGGATGTGCAATTTACTCCAACTCATAAGACCTAATAGCTAATTACAAAACGATTGGTTAAAGTTCATAATATTGTTTACGTTATAATTTTTATTCCCTTTACTATGCTTGCTAACTGCTGCCTAATAAAAATAAACTCTTCTAACATTCAACTTCTAAAAAGATTTTGAGGAAGTCAAAGGTAGAAGATTATTTCACTTTTATCCAAGTACTTCTACCTAGACCATCGATTTTTGCAATCTTACGGCATTGCAGTCTGCTTGAAGGGCTTAACAATTATCTACTTGCTCTTTGTAGAATTTGAAGGAGCCACATTTTCAAGACGCAAATCACATAGACGCTCCACGTTCATGAATAATGTAAATGTTAGATAAGCACGTATTCAAAATTTTGAAGTGCTATATAATTTATTACTTAATACTAAGTATCAATAAATTCTACTACTATAAAATGTCTAGACTTTGATTGCATTTTTATGCATCCATAAAAAGTCCAAAAAAATATCAACAATACCATGCTAAAATATTAATAAAAATAATCTAAAACAATATAGAGACGCCGTATCACAAGTAAATAAAAGTTTTTTATGACAAGTAGGTATTATTTTTTTTGTATTCAAAATGTATATTGATTGACATGTATAGATTTGAATTAATACTTATAAACGACAAATAACGAATTCGTAGTTATTCAAATATAGTAAGTACCAAAGTTAGGCACCGTTAATCAAAATTTTAACTATGTTAATCGTTAATCCATTAACAAAAAGAAATAACTTCGTTACTCGTCAAAAACATAGTGCAAGCTACAATTTATCGCTAGTAAAGCTAATTTCAGAAAACCGAGAGCTATAAAAAAGGCCCTCAGCGCGAGCGACTGTAACTGAAAAAAATACTTACAGACTATCTCAGAAAAACCAATGGAAATTAATTAAATTAAAAAACTAATGAATTAACTTCAAAGTTAATTATCTCCTTAACCTGTTAATTGTTTATATCCAGCTTTGGTGAGTCTATACAAACATAATTTGATTATAATATGTCGGTATTACATCAAGCATCCAAATTAGAATTTACTACATTGTCTTGAGATGGCATGCTGCGATATAGGTACATTTTGTGTAGGCACAGTTTTATCATAGTCATGTATAGAATAATAAAAATATTTAGTTTATTATTGGACAACGTTTAAATGTCGTTTACATGCCAAAGCACCTCAAGGACACTGTAAAATTCATCAATTCTAGGACATTACATCCACGTCATAATAATTATGAAGATGAATAAATAAAAAGATTAAATGAGAATCTCGTATTCATAAAGGTATTCACGTCAAAAGTTTCAAGTCGTCGTTGCTTATTAAAAATGGGCTAGGTATGTTAATTTATAAATGTTTTGACATTTCTAGAATAAACTGCTTAAAATGGCATTATAACCGATATAATATGATATTATATAAAATATTTAGAATACAATATATGTATCCACGTCAAGAATGTAAAACATAATACAATTTTAAATAATACTTAATGAAATAAAAGGTTTTTAATAGTCTTGAGATGGTACGTTGCAATATACATTTGCGTTAATACATTGAAAATTCATTTGAATAAATTTCAAATGTATGAATTTCAACAACGCTGTTATTATTTTCACTACAGTAAGTAACTCTGTAAGTTTCAAGTAACTCTGAAGATGCCGCAAGGTGAAAGCGCTCGGGTAGGTATTTAATCATCATTGTGAATGTTTGGAGAAATCAATAAATAATATGTAAGCATTAATGAATTAAGTAGGTATTAACTTTTTAAATATCAGTAACTTTATACCAGGGATGCACAGACTTATAGGGAACAAGGGCCACTCGGGAAGATTATGAGCTACGGACGGGCCGCTATAAGAAAATTAACACTAAAAATTCAAATTTCCAGAAATGCACACACATTAAAATTTCTACCCCCCCCCCCCCCGTCACCGAATTTTCAAAATGGTAGAGTACTACTGTATAGGAATTTGATATATTTCAAAAACACCTTGGTTTTCTTAAAGAATATTTTCTCGCAGTACCTGTGTTTGAATTTTCAAAATGGTATAGGAATTTGAAATATTTCAAAAACTCCTCAGTTTTGTTAAAGAATATTTACTCGAATTATTAAGTATCCGGTACTTTTACCGAACATCCGATTATTATTGGTATTGACAATTTTTTTTTTATATTGTATAATTCGCTGGCGGGCCGCAGATATACCGGCCGAGGGACGCATGCGGCCCGCGGGCCGCGGTTTGTGCATCACTGCTTTATACCTACGTATTTAGGAATTAATTACTTAAAATTTTATTGAAATGTAATTCAAAAACTAATTTTATAAAAAAAAACTTATGGACGGTGTAAAGTTTTCAGGATTTTTTTAAAATATAACTAACTGTGAGAGTCATTGTCCAATTTTATAGCGTTCAAGCAAATAAAGATACAGATTATAACTATAATATTATTATGATATAAAAGATGCTGTCGGAAAGGCTATAAATTTGTTTAATGATTTGAATGTTCAAGTCGATATTTTCAACATAACATACGATGACTTTATCGCCAGGATAGAGATTCGCCTTTGATTCTGTCTCTTTTTGATGATTTCTTTTGTTTTTTTTTGACTTGGCATTTCTTTGTTTTCTATTCTTTGTTTTTTCAATTTTCCTGCTGAGACCGCCTTGGCCAAAAGCTGTTATGGTCTCAGTGCAAGGTGATGTTTTTAGAATAATAATAATAACTACACTAATCAGCACCTTATATAAGTTTGTCCCATATTTTCTAAATTATTTTTCTTATTTGTATTCAAATCGTTTGTTATTAATTCAAGTCCTGGATCAAAGTTGTTTAATTTTATTGTTATTGGATAAATGAATATTGAGTACTTATTTACATAATGAACTATTGTGTTGTTATTATTCTTAATTTATTCTATAGGTATTATCTAATCAAAATTCTTATTACGGGAACTAATTTTATCATTTTGTACCTGAATGCATCTTCGGACTTGTTTGTAAGCAGAAAATCTTAGAAAGAAAAATTTTGTCCAAAAAAATATTTAACAATGTGAGTAACACTCTTACGAAATTTACCTGAAAATTGGGTACATTTTTTCAAAATAATTTTACACCCCCCTGAAGTAGTTATAAGTTACTTTATAAATCCTTTATCTTTTAGTTAATACCTTAAAAGAGAGTATAAAGTGTTCCAACGCTTACGAAACGGCTCAGGCTGGCTTGTAGGCTTATTAATACCATTGCAATTGCAATGGTCACCAATTCCACCTTATGCTTCTCTCATATTAATCTTTTCAGAGCGGCTCACTGCACTCAACGTTGTATAGCGACTTCGTCCAGCCAACCGCACCTACTAGGAATCGAACCCAGCACCTGTGTGTTACGAGTCAAGTGCTCTAACCATTAGGCAACAGATATGTGTGTGGGTAGTCTTTGAGTATTGTAATTATGAGTTTACAAATTACCTAACATCTGAATCCAACCATGTGACCTTTTAACTCACTGTCAGTGTGTCTATACTATGACGGCATTTTCTACAAGCGGGGTAGTCAGTGAGCTAACTTAATGAAAAAAACACGTAAATCGTCTTCATTGTGCCAGTATAAAAGACATTCAGAAAGTTTCTCCTAGTAAGCACCCACTTCAAACTTACGTTAACTGGTCCAGAAATTTTATAAAATGAAATTTGAAAGCTTTTTCGATAGATAATATGGTAATTTATCTCTGAAGAAATTAACGTCTATAGCTAGTACTATAAAAGTACAATAAATGTTTTCATAAGAACAACATTTTGTCTAAAAGCAGCTCATTTGTAAAATAAATATTTTATTATTTTATTAAAATACAATATGAATAAATTGAATTTCTGAATTGATTACGCATAGTTAGGATAATTTAACAATTTGGATGTAAAGGAATTTTCCAATATTGATATTAATTAGTAAATACACCATCTTGTCGTATTAAAAAGATAAAAAAATACATTTTGTTGTTGTTTTATCAAAACTGGCTACAATTTAACAAAAAATATACCTAAATATCGCATCTTATTGTTTGTTCTGCTAATTAATATGCATCTATTAAAAACTTGCTCACTTAATATTAAATTTTAAAAATATTTGACACCTGGTTCGTAAGTAAATAATTCATTCATTCAACAACCACGACATTTGCAACATGCAGACCAACTACACGCAATAAACACGTAAGTTGTCCTCTCTGTGCTAATAGAAGCTAAGCAATTCAGGATTATTGCTGAGCTGAAGATGTTAAATGTCTTAAATGTAATGTTTTACGAATACCTGCCTCTTACAGGACACTTAAAAACTTATAGAAAAGAGTGAAAGATCTGTTCTTTACCAGAAACTCCTCGGCATAAAGTAAATAAGAAATCAAAATAATTTCAAGTAAATTAAAAAAAAACATTTAATTAAGGAGTAGCCAATAAATAAAATGAAATATATTTTAGGTATTAAGTGTACCTTGTGGCAGTTTTATATATTTTCCTCAGTCGGTAGAGCTTGAATTGGAAATCCAATGAGACCCCATTCATTACATACTAATCTCAAAGGCGTGGGTTATTTCCACCTCTAATTTGATAATTACCATTACTGAATATGATTCTAAAATTATTTGTGATATTTTCATTGTTTAATTAATACTACGCGGTCTCATTGAATACTCCACATTCATCATGGGAGTATTGATTTAATTCAAAGAAGGTTTCAAATAAAAATCTTTAATCCACTTCCACTATACACTGATAGTAGACAGCTGGTTTTCACAACTTTGTTAACAAACTTCTTAACTAAATTATTACATGATTATCAATTTTTATATACATCCTTCGTCACAATTATAACTAATTACACTTAGACTTGACCTTCATGTATAACTATGTATATACATGCTGAACCTTACATACTAATAGTGAAATGAAAATGTGACCTGTTGATTTCCTGGTGATTTTAATTAATTATGAAATTCGGTTGGCTGTATAGACGATCTGCAAAATTAGACATCACACTGTTCCCGCCTGTGTGGTTAGCCTCCATTAATCTTGTAGATTAATCTTTCCAGATTCATCTGCTTATGATGATATCATTCTATTTTAGCCTGGGCACGTGGTATCACTCGCATCAATGAATGTTAAAACCTCCCGAACTCTAATCCCCCTGGGTATTTACCGCTTCTGTATTAAACACAGAAGACACAATCAATTTCTGATATAAAATAATATAATAATCCATTAAACGGCATTCCACTAAATAATACCAAATGTTACATACCTTCATGTTTAGCGGTATAATATTTAGATCCTCGCTCGTCGCAATCAATTTTGTTCACAATATTAATTTACATTCGTTCTAAAAGTGCTCGCAGTTATGCGACACGACTTGGTAATATTCGACATTTAAAATGTAACACTCCACATGAGAGATTAAAAATTTATTACATAGGTACCATGACCTACTAATGATCACTTCTTCGCGGTCAGACGTATAAAGAGACTTCTTCCTGGGTTACTCCCAATTAAATAGCTAATTATCCGCTATCTCTCTCATTACGAGAACTACATACGTCACGCCACGTTGTTTTTAGACCCGAATGAAGTTTGTCACACATACCGCGCTATTTCCGCAATCACATCCAAAGACAAAAATTAAATATTTTTCAGCAACGCTCTTCTTCTTTTTCTTTATTATATTTAACCTTGATAATAATTCTGTTACAAACTTCCCCTCTTCCCGCAATAAAAAAAATTAATGTTAACCATTGATTTTTTTTTAAGGAACTTCAACAGGTCACGCAAAACTAGTCAATGAAACTAACGATAATCTAAAACTTGAGGAAAAATCTAAAAATACACTGAGCCGGGCTTTTCAGAATGAAAAACTAGCTTGGGCGCCATCCGAAAATTCGTTTTTCTTTATTTGACAACTGCAAATGGTTGAAAACGATCCTTAAGGAAAACTAAAAAGAACCAAATTTTTTTTTTTTTTTTTTAATAATCAAGAAATTTAATTACTAAAGTCAGTGTACTTTCTGAGCTTCCCTCATCTAAACTATTTACATATATCTTTTACTTATCCTACTCAACAATTCACGTCGACTTTAAGTTGATTTTTAACTCCTAATTTCATAACATGTAGTATCTAGTTTACAATATTTCAATGTATACATAACTTTATATAAAAATACATTAAGGGTGAGTCCATTCCACCAAATTATATCCTACTTAGATTTAGTCAATTCCATGTTTACATTGCATTCTTAATCTTAGCCTATATACTATGTTCTGTTACTATGCATTAATAATGCAAAAAAAAATAATATATATATATATACATGATTCAAAATTGTATTAGGCACCCTTAAAAGTTTTACCTAATACCTGCATTGCATATGCAGCACCTATTATATCTGTAAAGAGATTCCCCTTTATAATTCATTCACATGACACAATTGCTTTAACTTTCTAACTTAATGACAAAAATATCCTTACAACTAACCTTATAACCTGGATTATATCATCACAACAATATATGCATATTTAATCCACTTACATAGTACATAAACCTTGTTTATTTCTTAATACCTAAACATCGACTTATGTTTTCATATAACATAATTCTGAAACATACATACATTACATAATATATCTATTCAATACACAATAATACAATTTAGAAATGTTCCAACACATCTCTTCACCTCGATACTCAGTATGCAAAGTATCAATCACATCACAATCACAATATTGACCTTGATCAAGATGACTAAACCATATGAATGTCCCTTTCCTTCAGAATTACCTTCCGATTCATTAACTGCTTTGTCACTCATCTACGGAGTTAACTTTGAATTATTTCATCGCATCCTAATGAATTTACCACATATTTTTACGTCACCCCAATACCTATCACGTATTAAGAGTTTCCATATTCTACCTGTATATTCTCAACGTTATACAGTACTCATGTCTGAGGTCATAAATTTCCTGCAAACCAACTTGTCACCCTTTATGATATGACGCTGTGTGATATCATATATATGTAAGCTTTTTTTCGACAGTTTCTACTGTCCACATATAAATTTTCGTTTTGTATCTTATTTCTCTCGGGAAATAATTGAATATTATCTATATTCGTCAACGCACGAATTAAGTCAAATAAACACTCTCTTAAGAGATATCTCAAATAATACTATAAGAAGTATATTCCATGACTGACATTCTACTGTCTAGTACGATTTTATATTAACCAAATGCACCTACTAACTATCAATTTTTCGATCTCTTCTCGTATACTATCTCTACCAATCTTTCATGCCAATTTTCATTCATACTTTCCCTCACAAGTGTGCACCAATATACCTAACAAACCATCTTTCATTCATCATTCTTGTGTAACCTGAGAAAGAACTAGTGACGTCATATTTATGCATTCGACACTTATCCATTTTACTTTTTAACCCGTAAACCTCGTCTATTTTTATAAGTATAACTTTACTTACGATGTTTCTTAATCTCACATTAAATTTCTCAAATCTCTGACGTAGATAAGAACTTTTATCTCTTTATTTTTGGCTGTTAATTTCCCTTTTTTTTATATATATACTATGTACATTGTTAATTACACACTTCTACCGTTATAGAGCTTATTCGGCCTCTAATAGGAATGACATCCCTGTGTAAGGTAAAATGTCCATGTGTAACATACCTTAACCTAATATATATATATATACAATTATATACATTCCTTACATACCTAACTTAACTAACCTAAATTTTTTGATGTATTTTTATGCGATCTTAGATTTTTAATCCACTTTCAAAATATCTCTCACATGAAATCTACCTTCTCCTCCTGTGTCCTTATCTTTAAGCAAGTAAGCATTGCAACCGAGTTTCTCCACCACTGTTGCTCTTACAAACTTTGGCGCTAACTTCGTAGAAAAGTACTCTGATGCCTTGGATTGAACGTAATTTTTCCTCCAGACAACCTGTCCTACTGAGAAGTTTCTTTCTACTCTACCCCTATTATAATATTTGGCATTTTTCTCATAAGCTTGCCATAGATTGTCTGATACTATGTCATACAATGAACTCAAATTTTCCATATTTTCCCGGTACAATTTTCTTTCCCTAGTCAAATTTTCGATATTACCTACTTCATCTGGTGGTATATTGCCGTGCAAATTACCATCTAAAATCGTCTCTCTTCCTTTCATGAGTAGAGACGGCGTATATCCAGTAGCAATGTTAACCGTATTATTGATCAAACTTTGTACCTTGTCTAAATATGTGTCCCACTTTCGTTGATTGTTATCTACGAAAATTGCCAACGTATAACCTATGGTCTTATTATACGCCTCTACACTGTTCACCATCGGAGTATACAATGTGGTATAGAAAATGTTTTGTACGCCGTATGCTGACATAAGATCCTTGAATACATTGGAAGTAAGATTCTTACCATTGTCCGTAATTATCGTTTGTGGTACGCCTTCCTGTAAAAATATTTTATGTTCTAGTATTCTAACTATCTCTTGAGATGTGGCTCTACGTAACGGAAATACCCAACAGTATTTTGTGAATATGTCTACGACAGATAATATGTAAATGTAACCAGCAGAAGACTTAGGCAGAGGGCCAATCATATCTATGCTGTACACCTTGCAAGGTCTATCTACTTTTTTTCTGTTCTTCATCAAACCGGCGGGTGCCAAGTTCGATGGTTTGTACATTTTGCATTTCTGACACGATTTTACATATCTTTTTATCTCAACAAACATCCTAGGCCAATAATAACACATAGAGATCATTTTGAAAGTTTTAAACGTACCTGGATGGCCTTCATCGTGATATTTAGATATTATTTCACTACGGCAGTTTAGCTTAGGTACTATTTTCCAATTAAATTCTCGCGTTAACGGATTGTCGTCTCTCATTAATCTATACAGACAATTTTTTTCTACTTTATAATTAATAAATTTAGCTGGGGTATTTATGCAACCCTGATAAACTTTATCATACCATGGATCTGATATATCATTGACTTGTAACTCGTTTACATACGCAGGAATACGAGATAGAGCATCGGGAACCCTGTGACTCACACCTTTTCGATGTACTACAGAAAAGTCGAACTGAGACAATCTCATGCTCCATCTTGCTAATCTTCCAGAAGGGTTGGATATTTTTGCAAGAAACTTCAAGGCTGAGTGATCAGTTATCACCGTGAACTGCATACCCTCTATATAAGGCCTGAAAAATTCTATCGCTTCTAATACTGCTAAAAGCTCTCTCTCCGTTACAGAGTAATTTTGTTCGGTCTTACTCAACGATCTAGAAAAGTAAGCTATAGCTTTTTCCTCTCCGTCTATTTCCTGATGTAACGCAGCGCCTATTTGATGCTGACTGGCATCTGTGTGCAAAAGAAATGGTTTAGAAAAATCTGGACACACTAGAACTGGGGCAGATATTAATGCTTCTTTAAGTGTTCTAAAAGCTTTCTCCGCTCCGTCATTCCAACTAAACGTATTTTCACCGCGTTTTACCTTGAGTAAACGATTCAATGGGGCCGAAATTTCACTGCAATTTCTTATCGTCCTGCGATAAAATCCTACCATACCCAAGAACATCCTTAATTGTTTCAGATTTTTCGGTGCCGGATAATCTTTGATAACTTTCACCTTGGCGGGGTCTGGTCGTAAACCATTTTCATCTATCACATAACCGAGATATCTTAACTCACTCTTACAAAACTCACATTTCGAATACTTTACAGTCAGACCTGCCTCACATAATCTATCTCTAACCTTTTTTAATAGTGCAATATGAGTGTCAAAATCTGAACTTAGAATAATTAAGTCATCTATATAACAAAACACATTATCATCAAACTTATGACCAAATAGTTTATCTGTCAAACGTTGCATCTCGGACGCGGCATTCTTCAGCCCGAAAGGTAGCCTAACAAAGTGGTACAACCCGCGATTTGGGACAACGAAAGCTGTCTTGTCTTGAGAGCTTTTCTCTAATGGAATTTGCCAAAAAGCTTTCGATAAATCTATTGACGTTATGTACTTGGCATTTCTTAAATTCGTTAGAATCTTGTTCAAGTTTGGTAACGGGTAATTGTCGCGCTTAGTGACCTGATTAAGCTTTCTGGAATCTAGACAGAATCTCCCTGTTCCATCCTTCTTCGTTACAATGAGAGTAGGGTGTGTCCAAGCTGAATTTGACGGTACCACTACTCCTAATTTTAACATTTCGTCTAGTTCTTCTTCCATTTGTAACTGTTTCGCAGGAGATAAAGGATAATGGCGCTGCCTAATCGGTTCGCCCTCGGTAATGATCTTATGTTCGATTAAATTCGTGCAACCTAATCCTTTCCTTTCATACGAAATTTCTTTAAATTGTTCTTCTATGTCTCTCAATAATGTTAACTGTCTTTCGTTCAATTTCCTTTTATTTTCTATTTTACCTAATTCATTCACTTCTGTGGCTTTAGAATATTCGATACTGTTAAGCAATTCAGGAGCTACGTTGAAATGCTGCCAGAAATCAATACCTAGTATAATCTCCTGTTGAAGTTCATCTAGTATATAAAATTTAATTAATTCTGTCCTGTTTTCACTTTTTACCTTAAGAAGTAAAGACCCCCACACTTTCATCATATTACCGTTTGCTACTGAAATATCTACTACTGCTTTATCCAATTTATAACCCTTCCCAATAAAATACTCGGCGACGTTCCTATTTATAGCTGATACCGAAGCTCCGGAGTCCAACAGTCCTACAAACGGATCGTCCTCTATCAATATCTTTAAGTACGGCCTGCAATCCCCTCTCTTAGCGTGTAATAAAGGAGCTAATTGATAAGTCTTATAAAATAAATTCACATATTTTAGCCAACTTGCCCATTCATGCCTCCTTTGTTCAGATGATGGTTGGCTATAAATTAGTTTTTTTGAATATTATTATTCCTTGATGTATTGAATTGTTGACCACCCCTGCTAGTTTGATTAAATGATCTACCAGGTAAATTGTTAGATGTCCCTTTTGATTCCATTTCCCTTAATAGACGCTTTCGTTTGTAACAATCTATTTTCACATGACCTGGCCTATCACAGAAGTAACAACGCAATTCCTTTTTATTTGTTGAGAGATTATTATGGTTGATATTACCCCTCATATTTGATTGATGAATTGACTTGTTTCTAAACTGGGTTTCTTTTGAAATAATATTGCTCTGATCTGCCCTTTCATTACTTAATATCTGACATGCTTTGCTACAACATCCTTTCACTGATATGTTTTCGGACCTTACTTCTTGACGTTCTGATTCTCTTTCGTACTTATTTAATTCATAAACCTTTGATTTTGTGACAGATTTCTTTTGGTCAATTACCAAAGAAAGTGACTCAAATTTCCTACACAATGTCATCAACTCTTCTAAGTCGTCCAGTGATGCCGAAACTACAATACCCGCGTATTCAGGAGTAAGACCGTGGATAGCTATCTCAAGTAGTTCTTTATCGTCTAATGGCTGACTTAATAATTTGTTTTTATTTATAAGGTTCAAGATAAATTCGGAAGCGTTTTCTGCGTTTCCCTGTTTCGCGGTCATGACGTCAATACGCAGTGAACGCTGTGTGTTCAAACCTTCAAACTGATTGATAAATTTCGATTCGAATTCCTCCCAGCTATCCCCTAAATTGGTAGCTCTCAGCCATGTTAATGCTGAACCTGTCAGTAACACTGGTAGGTATCTTAGTAATGCCCCCCACTGTATGCCATAAACCTCAGATAATTCCTTCAGTCTTAATAAGAAACCTCGTGGACTACTAGTACCATCGTACTCGATGCCTAATTTTCTGGGATTAAAAAACTTTGAAACCGGATCTGGGTTTTGTTTCAAAAGCATTCTACTACTATTTGTCTTTTTAATTGTTTTCTTTGAAGTATTTAACCTCCTAACATGGGCTTTGACACTCACAACAGAAGTACCACCTGCCTTGTTGGTTACCTCATTGTCTAAATCTGATTCCTGATGTTCATCCATACCTACTATATCTTTATCAGCAGTTGACATTTTGAACTAAAGTCCTATATCATTTACTATTGAAAAATACCGTTTACTGAGGTTTCACCTCACTAAAAATCATATGTCTCCCAAGTTACATAAATGTATGTATAATATTAAATATATTTCGAACTAATTAAACTTGCAATTAATTAATCATACAATTGTAAATAATTTAATTATGATGCGTGTATGGAGAATATAATATGAAGCTAAACCAAATTAAAAATAAGCAAGTGTATGAAGATTGCAAAAATCTATGGATACCTAAATCAATTATTATTTTTACTGCTATTATTATTTAAAAAAATTATATTTTTGTACAGAATCCTTTCAATGTTATAATGTTCCATTTGGTCCCACTGACCGTACATATTATCGTCATCGATAAACAAACAACTAATATTAATATGTTTATACACTATTTTAACATTTGCACTCCGTCGCAAACAATCAATTCTATATTACATTATTATATTCCAACACACAACCTAAGTACCTATGCACTATCAATACAAACTTCATCGACCATCGCATGATGTACGATTTCTACTGCGTTAGAGAGAGACGAAACGATACTTCCCAATATCGCATCAACTGGTTTGCGTCTACGCTAAATTTCAATGATGATAACAGACACCTGCTATACGTTCCATGTACCTACTCACTATTATTTAAACCTAACGAAAATAAGGCGAAGGACATTCATAGTTCGGTATAATCTTGCCAAATCAGACACAGTCAATATTTATTTGAACATTAAAATCACTTACCGAAATGATGTGAATGTACCTGACATGACACTGGCCGCAAGCTGTATCGATATGGTGAGATGTGTGAATTTCCAATGCTTTCCAAAATCCAAAATTGAACTCATATGAAAATGTCTTCATCCATTCAAGCTAGAACATACGTTTGCAATCTAATAAGTTTCCATACACAAATACATTTTTATTCAAATTCAAAATTTCAATGTTTCGGTTCATTCACTTGCAAACAAATGAATAGTTGAGCAATACAAAATTACACAATTCTAAAAATCAATTTTTTTTTGAAATAATTTTACCAATACTGGACTTGTAAAAATTGACTTTGTTACTTTACAAATAAACCTAGCAAAATCCAATTGAAATAAAATTTCAATAAAGTTGAACCAAAACTTTAATAAAACATAATTAAAACTTGACTAAAATCTTTACTGAATTGGATGTTTATTATAAAATTTACCCTTTTGACAATCCAAAGTTGTAAAATTTATTTATTCATTTACCAAAATTACGATAATACAAATTCAACGAACATTGCATGTGGCAATTAGTAGAAAAATTTATTGTGGTCAGACCCTTTTTATAACAAAAATTTTAACATGTGCTCCAATAATTTTACAATTTACCTACAATTTACAAAGTATCATGTTGCAAAAATTATGCAGATTTTTGTCACATTTACAAATTTTATAAAATTAATTTTACCTACTAACGACAAAAATATCATATGTTTTTGTCACATAATTTAGCAAAAAAATTTTTGAACATTAATTTACATGCATTTAAAATGTACTTTGATTATGCAAATTTTTCACATGGTTTTTACTTTAAAATTTTATTTAAACATGCTATTCCAAAATGTTATTCTATATCTCTTGTTACATATTCTAAAATGCTATTCTAATATACAATATTATTCTAAAATGTTAATCTAACATGCTAATCTAAAATGCTAATCTAAATGCTAATCTAAATGCTCTTTATACGTCTAAGTTGAAGGAATAATCTAATGTTATATATTTTTTTTATATAGAGGTGGAAATCAGTATGGAATGCCAATAATATAGGGCCCCACGTTGGGCGCCAATTCTGTGGCAGTTTTATATATTTTCCTCAGTCGGTAGAGCTTGAATTGGAAATCCAATGAGACCCCATTCATTACATACTAATCTCAAAGGCGTGGGTTATTTCCACCTCTAATTTGATAATTACCATTACTGAATATGATTCTAAAATTATTTGTGATATTTTCATTGTTTAATTAATACTACGCGGTCTCATTGAATACTCCACATTCATCATGGGAGTATTGATTTAATTCAAAGAAGGTTTCAAATAAAAATCTTTAATCCACTTCCACTATACACTGATAGTAGACAGCTGGTTTTCACAACTTTGTTAACAAACTTCTTAACTAAATTATTACATGATTATCAATTTTTATATACATCCTTCGTCACAATTATAACTAATTACACTTAGACTTGACCTTCATGTATAACTATGTATATACATGCTGAACCTTACATACTAATAGTGAAATGAAAATGTGACCTGTTGATTTCCTGGTGATTTTAATTAATTATGAAATTCGGTTGGCTGTATAGACGATCTGCAAAATTAGACATCACACTGTTCCCGCCTGTGTGGTTAGCCTCCATTAATCTTGTAGATTAATCTTTCCAGATTCATCTGCTTATGATGATATCATTCTATTTTAGCCTGGGCACGTGGTATCACTCGCATCAATGAATGTTAAAACCTCCCGAACTCTAATCCCCCTGGGTATTTACCGCTTCTGTATTAAACACAGAAGACACAATCAATTTCTGATATAAAATAATATAATAATCCATTAAACGGCATTCCACTAAATAATACCAAATGTTACATACCTTCATGTTTAGCGGTATAATATTTAGATCCTCGCTCGTCGCAATCAATTTTGTTCACAATATTAATTTACATTCGTTCTAAAAGTGCTCGCAGTTATGCGACACGACTTGGTAATATTCGACATTTAAAATGTAACACTCCACATGAGAGATTAAAAATTTATTACATAGGTACCATGACCTACTAATGATCACTTCTTCGCGGTCAGACGTATAAAGAGACTTCTTCCTGGGTTACTCCCAATTAAATAGCTAATTATCCGCTATCTCTCTCATTACGAGAACTACATACGTCACGCCACGTTGTTTTTAGACCCGAATGAAGTTTGTCACACATACCGCGCTATTTCCGCAATCACATCCAAAGACAAAAATTAAATATTTTTCAGCAACGCTCTTCTTCTTTTTCTTTATTATATTTAACCTTGATAATAATTCTGTTACAAACTATACAAAAACAACTTTGGTAATAAATATGTCAATATGCTGCAAATATATTATTATTTGCTAATTTCTATTTAAATGCTTGTATATTTGTAGAAATAATTTTAATGAATATATTGTTATCTGTTTAGGCATTAGAATATGTGTAGAATAATTCTGAGCCCCTAATACGACTTTTTTTACTTCACCAAGTTGTGTGTGAATAATATCACTTTTACATGAAAATAGAAAACCAAGGCATTATTATTATTATGGAATTCCATAAATCCATTGTAACAAATCGGCCGATGCAACGATTTTATAAATAGACGTATTTAGCTTTTTTTGTAAAAGAAAATTCAGTCAAGAAAGTAGCGCCATTAATGGCTGCACGAGGAGTAAACAACTGTTAACAAAATATACCTAGTTGCAGATATCTGGATATAAATGCCATATTGCGAAAACTCCCTAGCTGAGTTTTCGAAACTCACTAGATTTAAGCTTTTTAATGGATTATTTAATGGAAGCATTGTATTTTATGTGAATACAAGCCGTTTTAAGGAAACCAGTCTATGTAGTACATCTTTTGACTTTAGTATAATGATCGTACTTGTAACGCACTATCAAAATACTTGCATCATCAGTCCGATGATATTCACAAAAACTGGTTAACAAGTACTCACTTGGTTATAATTGGTAATTGTAGTACTATTATTTGAAGATGAACTGCTTCATTTTATATTTGTATGAAATGGGATTTTAATTGGAAAAATAGTTTTAAACTATGCAGGTGCAACTGCATTAAAAAAAATATCTACAAATCGATAATTAATTATTCAATACAAAAGAGATGAATGCTTGTCTAATATAATAATATATTATGTACCTACAATGATGATTCTACTTGAAGATTTGGTATTACTTAGCTTACTTTGTTTTCCTATTTCTCAAAAAAAAAAAAATTACAAACAATATTAAATAAAAATGATTTCAATATGTAGTTTTATAGAAGACTATTATATTACTTAAAATAAAATGTCATTTTATATTTCAAAAATTTACAAATTTATCAAAAATATTTTATATGAATGTGAATCTATCTATCATATGACGAATATTTCGTTACGAAAGAAAACGAGAAAATAATGTAAGAATATTAAGTGAAAATGGAAGCAATTTAAAAGAACCTAACAATTAACTTCCTAACTACACACAAATTTAAAATAAAAAGCTCTTCAATAAGTAAAACTGATTTTCCCTTTTCCAGAAACTTACATCTATAACATAACTTAAAATTAATTAATGAATGTATCATACCTCTTCCATATTGCCGAAGATTTGTTTTGTAAACAAAGATAACAAATTTAAACGCGAGTTTCGCCGGCTGTGTATAGACAACACCACCTGATTAAATGAGTAAACCAACTCAACTGATGATCAACAGGACACTACCAGACAATATACAATAATAGTTACAATATCTCCGCAATCTTGTATTGGTGATGATTAATAAAATCATATGTTTTGTATGTATGTACATTGTACGTACTCATCCATATGTACCAATATATTTACAAACCGCAACAATATTAATAGCTATGTTCATATTATGTATTACACTATTTTAGTCAATGGTTCACACGAAAAATATATGTCATCTTTATATCCATTCAAGTTGTCATTTTTAGCTTTAAGGTGGGAGATAATCGTTATAAACTCGATTATCGATGATTTGTATTGGATTAAGTAAGTAATACAATAAAATATTCATTAAAAAAACATCGAATATTGGCAGCCAAGTGTTGTGTATCCCGTGAAATTTATTCTTTTATTTTTTATGTTATTCAAATTGTCAAAATGTAATGTTTATTTTTTATAGTAACTTAAAAAACATTGTATTTCAATTCTGAAATTTTTAATTTGCTAGGAGAGTTTATAACATGCAGTTAGTTTATTAGCTAGTATCCGATCAACATGTCTTGCCCATTGCACACTGCTACCCTTTCTGTATGTCTCAATTTTTTTAAATCCGTCAATTTTTTTTATTATCTTATATATTAATGTCTTAAAATTACGTGATAGGTACCTTCGAAAAATATTGTACATGTCACAAATCCGTAATTGGGATGAAACAAACTTGGGATGCCGTAATCTTATATATAATAATAATAGTTTATTAGCTAGCCTGCTTATGGGATATGCTTTGACGATAGTATTGATAGATTCATAATTAGT